>WNWK01013174.1:0-56340 GCA_009830355.1 Cherax destructor | reverse complement strand
CCCCCCAGGGGTTCAAGGCCCCTGAGTAACTGCTTCCCTCCCCCCAGTTGTGTGTGCCCTCGTGATCATCCCTTTTGGGTCCCTTTTATTCTTACCATCCCATTTCCTCCCTGTACTTCCCAAACCTGGTTGAGCCCCCCTCCCTTTTGATCTACTTGTGAGTTCCAATCTTCTCCCTCAGCCTTATCACCTGGTCTTTAACTGTTGTCTTTTTTGGTGACTGTACATCAGTTTGGTCGATTAATTTCGATGCTATGTTTTTCATTTTTGGGGCTTCCTCCTCCTGTGCATACTCTTTCCCCTTCCTACTAATCTCTTTTTTTTGGGGTTTTTTTCCTTCTTCCCTTTTTCCATTTTTACATCTTGGTTTTTGCCCCCCGCCCTTGGTAAACCAGGGCTTTTCTGGCCTTTTTAATTTTTCCTCTGATCCTTTCCCTCTGCCTCCTTGCTTTTCCATGTTTCCCATCATTTCACTTTTGTCTGCCCGTCCATTTCCTTTCCCACTGAACCTTCTGGGGGAAATTCTTCATGCCTGGGGTTCCCTTTAAAATCTGGTTTGTCTCTTTCTGTACTTTTTTTCCCCTCTCCCCCTGTGGTTCAATGACTCAAGCTCGCCCAAGGGTCACTGGTCCCGGGGGCTCTATGTTTATTTTTAATATCTGGCTGTTCAGGGTGAATACAAGGTCCAGTCTTGCTGGTTCATCTTCTCCTCTCACTCTGGTCGTGTCCCTGACATGTTGGTGCATCAGGTTTTCCAGTACCACATCCATCATCTTGGCTCTCCAAGTTTCTGGACCCCCACGTGGTTCTTGGTTCTCCCAGTCGATCTCCCTGTGGTTGAAATCGCCTATGACCAGTAGCTTCGCTCTGCTCATGTGCGCTTTTCTTGCGCACATGTGTGTTTGTCTTGTGTGTGTGTGTGTGTGTGTGTGTGTGTGTGTGTGTGTGTGTGTGTGTGGGGTGTGTGTTGTGTGTGTATACCTGCAGATTGTTTCAGGGGTCGACGCACCCGCGGCCCGGTCTGAGACCAAGGCTCGTGGTGGATCAGGTCTGATTAACCAGACTGTTACTGCTAGCCACACACAATTTTAAATAAGAGCCACAGACCGGCTGGTCAGATACTGACTTTAGGTGCCTCTCCAGAGCCTTCTTGAAGACAGCCAGGGGTCTTTTGGTAATCCCCCTTATGTATGCTGGGAGGCAGTTGAACAGTCTTGAGCCTCTGACACTCACTGTGTTATCTCTTAGCATACTCGTGGCACCCCTGCTTTTCATTGGGGGAATGTTGCATCTCCTGCCGAGTCTTTTGCTTTTGTTGAGAGTGATTTTCATGTTCAAGTTTGGTACTAATCCCTCTAGGATTTTCCAAATGTATATTCTCATGTATCTTTCTCGCCAGCATTCCAGGGAATACAAATCAAGGGACTTCAACCTTTCCCAGGAATTTAGGTCCTTTATCGTACTTATGTGTGCCGTGAAAGTTCTCTGTACATTCTCCAGGTCAGCAATTTCGCCTGCCTTGAAGGGGGCAGTTAGTGTACAGCAGTATTCCAGTATAGAGAGAAAAGTTATTTGAAGAGAATCATCATGGGCTTGGCATCCCTAGTTTTGAAGGTTGTATGAGGTGCATTTGGTGTGTGTGAGAGGTGTGTGCATACTCAACACATTCATAAAGGTATTCAGGAATACCAATTAGCCGCACTTTGAGTCCTGGAGGTAAAAAATACACTGCTTGCACTTTTAACCCCTTGAGGTTCCAGACCTCCAATCTGAAGTGTCCACAGGGTCCAAGAATTTAAAAAAAAAAATTATGAAATGGTAGAGAATATTTTTCTGGAGATAAAACAAAAGTACGATACTTGATGGAAAATTGACAAAATTATGCCTTCGCAAATTTTGCTGTGTCAGCGATATTTACACATTGGCCACTTTGAATCCAATTTCAGGCCAATTACATTGTTCCAGTAGACCAAATTCTAAGTTATTTCACTAATATGTCTTCCATTTTATCAAGTGACACAAGAAATCGCTTAATCAACTATTTCAACTATCCAATAAAGCGATCAGAAATTGGTAGTTTGGCCAATTTCACACAAAGTTCAAAATATTAAAATTTCAAAATAGGGTCCAGAATAAACTAAGCAGGCATTCCTGGCACTAAAATAACATTTCCTCTGTTCGTTAGTTATATTCCCAGGCCTTTCTAATATTACACTTGTTTTCCATTTTTAATCCTTTCACTGTCAGTGCCGTAATATTATTTATGGCTTGCAAGCCAGTGTTGGTGCCGTAATATTACGCCAAAATTCTAGCCGCTTCCAGTCTTGCAGAAGAAAGCTGGTAGGCCTACATATGAGAGAATGGGTCTGTGTGGTCAGTGTGCTCAGTATAAAAAAAATCCTGCATCACAGTGCATAAGAAAAAAACTCTGACTGTGTTTTTGGTTTAAAGCGCCGACTTTGCGGTGTATTTTTGTATGGTATTTAAGGTTGTATTCTCGTTTTCTTGATCTCATTTGATAGAATGGAAGACATATTACAGAAATAGACTAAACAAATTTATCATAAAGCATTTCTAAATATGCACAAATGTAGCAAGTTTAAGTACAATTACACGTTACACACAATAGCTACATACCATCTTTTGGCAAGCTTCTTATGATATGAACAGCTGCCTGAAACTTAGCCTCTGTGGTCATCTTGAACTTTTTGCTGTTTCTTGGATAATTTTCAGTTTTTAAACTGTCTTTTATTACATTTTTAAGTTCATCCATTGAGGCAGCACTATAATAATAGTCTTATACCATATTTTCAACCTTATCATGTGCCAGGTTTGAATGCTGCCAGACTTGTCACCTGAGAACCACAGCTGCAATACCAAGAACTTTATCAATATTTGAGTGTAAATTCTTGTCACATTAATTCACGTATCAATAACCGGTGTGGTTACTAATATGTATTATTATATTATATTAATACATCGGCTGTTTCCCACCAAGGCAGGGTGGGCCGAAAAAGAAAAACTTTCATCATCATTCACTCCATCACTGTCTTGCCAGAGGCATGCTTACACTACAGTTATAAAACTGCAACATTAACACCCCTCCTTCAGAGTGCCGGCACTGTACTTCCCATCACGAGGAATCAAGTCCAGCCTGCCGGTTTCCCTGAATCCCTTCATAAATGTTACTTTGCTTCCACTCCAACAGCACGTCAAGTATTAAAAACCATTTGTCTCCATTCACTCCTATCAAATACACTCATGCATGCTTCCTAGAAGTCCAAGCCCATCACACACAAAACCTCCTTTACCCCCTCCCTCCAACCTTTCCTAGGCCGACCCCTACCCCGCCTTCCCTCCACTACAGATTAATACACTCTCGAAGTCATTCTACTTTGTTCCATCCTCTCTACAAACCACCCCAACAACCCCTCCTCACCCCTCTGGATAATAGTCTTGGTAATTCCGCACCTCCTCCTAATTTCCACACTACGAATTCGCTGCATTATATTCATACCACACATTGATCTCAGACATGACATCTCCATTGCCTCCAGCCTTCTCCTTGTTGCAACATTCACCACCCATGCTTCACACCCATATAAGTGTGTTGGTATAACTATACTCTCATACATTCCCCTCTTTGCTTCCACGGACAAAGTTTTTTGTCTCCATAGACTCCTAAGTGCACCACTTACCCTTTTACCCTCATCAATTCTATGATTCACCTCATCCTTCATAGACCTATCTGCTGACACGTCCACTCCTAAATATCTGAATACATTCACCTCCTCCATACTCTCTCCCTCCAATCTGATATCCAATCTTTCATCACCTAATCTTTTTGTTATCCTCATCATCTTACTCTTTCCTATATTCACTTTCAATTTCCTTCTTTTACATACCCTACCAAACCCATCCACCAACCTTTGCAACTTCTCTTCAGAATCTCCCAAAAGCACAGTGTCATCAGCAAAAAGCTGCTGTGACAACTCCCACTTTGTGTTAGATTCTTTATCTTTTAACCCCACACCTCTTGCCAACACCCTCACATTCACTTCTCTTACAACCCCATCTATAAATATATTGAACAGCCATAGTGATATCACACATCCTTGTCCAAGGCCTACTTTTACTGGGAAATAATCTCCCTCTCTCCTACATACTCTAACCTGAGCCTCACTATCCTTGTATAAACTCTTCACTGCTTTCAGTAACCTACCTCCTATTCCATACACCTGCAACATCTGCCACATTATTATTAATATAGTATACTATATTATTTATAATGTACCATATTTAAAGCCAATATACACAAATCTTTTAATATTTAACTTTTATTTAATATCAGAAAATAAATTCAATGATGAAATAATCTGGTTGAGGGTTTAAGTTAATATCCAGCTTTACATGAATAATAAAAACACAGAAATAGAAGCACTAAATCAAAATAAATGAAATACAATATAAAGGTTTTCCATGCTGAAGATTACTCCATGGATGGTCCTAAATAGTATAACATGGATGGAATCCAGGTAAACAACCCTCGGGAAATGATGTTTAAGAAAAAATTAATCATTACTATGCAAGTACAGTGGACCCTCGGTTTTCGTTCACCTCGAAACTTGAACAATTATGCAAGTGTATTTTTGTAAGTGCTTTTGTAAGTGTATTTATGGGGATCTGAAATGATTAATCTAATTTACATTTGTCCTTATGGGAACAAATTCGTTCGGTAACGGCACTCAAACAGCATTCTGGAAAGAATTTTCAACGAAAACCGAGGGTCCACTGTACTCATGTATTTTCATGCACTGCTCTGAGAGCAAGTCATTTTGGATATGACATAGGAAGCCCAAGCAAGTTCTTTAAAGCAAAGAATATACTGTACTAATCATTATTCAAGACTGGTTAAAGAAAACCAGATCAATCTATATTTTATTAGGTATTCTTGCCTTAGATGATGATGATAATAATAATAATAATAATAATAATAATAATAATAATAATAATAATACAGTGGTACATACCTCGGTTAACGATATTTTTTTCGTTCCAGAATGCTGTTCAAGTGCCATTACCAAACGAATTTATCCCCATAAGGAATGATGTTAAATAGACTAGTCCTTTTAGACCCCCAAAAACACACTTACAAAAGTATTTAAAAAAATAAACTTACATAAAAGGGCGAGTTTGGGGACCATCGTTAACCGAGGTACCACTGTAATAATAATCTTTATTCAACTAAACAGTACAGTGGAACCTCGGTTTTTGTATGCCATGTGACTAACAGGCGTGATCACGTGAAAGGCTTGTGACTCAAGTAGCGGTTATATGCTACTAATACTATCACTGAACTACTAGTGACATAGTTATTCTCTATAAAATGCATTTTTTGTTAATACAGTGGACCCTCGGTTAGCGGCCGCTCCTGTTATCGGCCAACTTAGTTAGCAGCTGGTTTTTCGGCTCCCGGTTAGCGGTCGTTTTTTCGGTTAGCGGCTGTATGGGATGTGTCAGTCCGCCGGCTGGGGTCGCTTGCGCTTCAGTTTGCCTGTGTCTCTCGGTGCGTGAAGAAGCTTCTCATTCATCCAAATATTTCGCATGTTTTCCACTGTTTTTGGTCAGTGCAACTGCGAAATAAGTAACCATGGCTCCCAAGAAAGTTCCTAGTAAAGTTCCTGTGGCAAAGAGAGTGAGAAACACCATGGAATTTAAGAGAGAGGTGATTGAGAAATATGAGAGTGGTATGCGGGTGCTGGAACTTGCCAGGATGTTTGGGAAAAACAAATCAACTATTACATCCATCCTGGCTAAGAAAGAAAAAATCAAGGATGCTAATGTTGCCAAAGGAGTAGCTTTTGTAACAAAACAAAGGTCACCAATAATGGAACAAATGGAAAAGTTATTGTTATTGTGGATAAAGGAAAAAGAAATAGTGGGAGACAGTGTAGTGGAGTCTTGTTATTTGTGAGAAGGCAAGGCATTTGCATGAAGATCTTGTGAAGAAAATTCCAGTGACTCTCAAGCTGGTCCTAGTGGCATTAAAAGACAAAGAAGGGAAGTAACCCCAGAGAGGGACTTGTTACCTGAAGTCCTTTTGGAGGGAGATTCCCCTTCCAAACACTAACTCCTCCCTATTTCCTCCTCCCTATCTTCCAAAAGCCAGCATTAGTCTTCAATAAAGGTATGTAATACTGATTTAATTGTTAAAAAAAAATATTTTTTTTGTGAATATTTTTGTCTGGAACAGATTAATTGTATTTACATTAATTCTTATGGGGAATATTATTTCGGTTATAGGCTATTTTGATTTTAGGTCTAGCTCCTGGAATGGATTACGGCCGCTAACCGAGGGTCCACTGTATTTTTGGGTCTCTGGAACGGATTAATTGGATTTACATAATTTCTTATGGGAAATATTAATAAAAAATACATTTTATAGAGAACAACTAGTTTTACATACAAACTAGGGCATACAAAAACCGAGGTTCCACTGTATATGGTTTTACAGACAGTAAGAATACTACACTTTCATTTAGTGGGTGTCATAAGCACAATAACAGAGACTGACTTTATTCAGATTAAACCCTGAAAGGTTAATAAACCAGAAAGAAAAGCTAGTGTGGCATATTTCCATAGGTTCCTTCGATCATTCTCCTGGATGTGTCTGACAATGGTAAATTAACTCCTAGATAAACAGGAACAGCAAGAGACTTGCTTGTATGTCTCATCACATACAGGATTAAACCTGGGTTCAATCCTGTATGGGATTGATAAGATAAGATTTGTTTGGATTTTTAACCTGGAGCGTTAGCCACCCATGAAAACCAAATAAAGTCAGTGCATCATCGGGGACTGAACCACATACAGTGAGCCCCCGGTTCTCGTGATTAATCCGTTCCAGAGGGCTTAATGAACACCGAATATAACGAACTCCGAATCTATTTTCCCCATAAGAAATAATGGAAATAAAATTAATCCGTTCCAGACACCCAAAAGTATTAAAATAAAATATTTTTTTACAACTCCCTGCATGCCTGCTACACTCCCTGCATGAATGCTACACTCCCTGCATGAATGCTACACTCCCTGCATGCCTACTACACTCCCTGCATGCCTGCTACACTCCCTGCATGCCTGCTACACTCCCTGCATGCCTGCTACACTCCCTGCATGCCTGCTACACTCCCTGCATGCCTGCTACACTCCCTTCATGCCTGCTAAACTCCCTGCATGCCTGATACACTCCCTGCATGCCTGCTACACTCCCTGCATGCCTGATACACTAGCTGCATGCCTGCTACACTCCCTGCATGGCTGCTACACTCCCTGCATGAATGCTACCCTCCCTGCATGAATGCTACACTCCCTGCATGAATGCTACACTCCCTGCATGAATGTTACACTCCCTGCATGAATGCTACACTCCCTGCATGAATGCTACACTCCCTGCATGAATAATACACTCCCTGCATGAATTCTACACTCCCTGCATGAATGATACACTCCCTGCATGAATGCTACACTCCCTGCATGAATTCTACACTCCCTGCATGAATGCTACACTCCCTGCATGAATGCTACACTCCCTGCATGAATGCTACACTCCCTGCATGAATGCTACACTCCCTGCATGAATGCTACACTCCCTGCATGAATGCTACACTCCCTGCATGAATCCTACACTCCCTGCATGCCTGCTACACTCCCTGCATGCCTGCTACACCTTTACATGCCTGCTACACTCCCTGCATGCCTGCTACACTCCCTGCATGCCTGCTACACTCCCTGCATGCCTGCTACACTCCCTGCATGAATGCTACACTCCCTGCATGAATGCTACACTCCCTGCATGAATGCTACACTCCCTGCATGAATGATACACTCCCTGCATGCCTGCTACACTCCCTGCATGAATGATACACTCCCTGCATGCCTGCTACACTCCCTGCATGAATGCTACACTCCCTGCATGAATGCTACACTCCCTGCATGCCTGCTACACTCCCTGCATGAATGCTACACTCCCTGCATGAATGCTACACTCCCTGCATGAATGCTACACTCCCTGCATGAATGCTACACTCCCTGCATGCCTGCTACACTCCCTGCATGTCTGCTACACTCCCTGCATGAATGCTACACTCCCTGCATGAATGCTACACTCCCTGCATGCCTGCTACACTCCCTGCATGAATGCTACACTCCCTGCATGAATGCTACACTCCCTGCATCCCTGCTACACTCTTTACCACAGGGCAGGCACTAGGAGCTTTCTTGGGTCCCATGGTGGCTTATTTAGCAGTTGCAAGCACTAAAAACACTGGAATAATGACAAAATGTATGGTATGAATGTGTGGGTGGCGGTCACTCGCTGGTAAACAATAGCACACTGATGCTGAATGGAGTGCCCGGGCCCACTCAGGCCACACGTACGTGTCCAAGATGAATCACGAACTCTGAGCGGATTCGTTAACACCGAGCCAAAATTTTTGTGAAAAAAACTTAACGAACACCGATTTTAATGAACTCCGACGCTAACGAACACCGGGGGTTGACTGTACGTACATTCAGTGTGTGAGGCGATTGCACTACCAAATGAGTCATGGGAATGAGTTATAAGGTTCATGTATAGTCTTGCAATATTGGTTAACTTACATATTTAACTTAGGATAACCTAATAGTCATGGTCAAAGACACATGAACAAAAACAGAACATTTTATTTTGGATATGTTTCAGCCCTTACATGTTTGCTCACATATCATATATTCTGCCAGATTTTCACCTAACAGTGATTTATGTTATTGGCAGTGGCACGAGCAGGTTTAGTGTTCAACTAAACCTGCTCAGAAACTTCATGCAGATAAAAGGCTCCAAAATATGGAGTTCTTTACCTGAAAATCCAAAAACTTTGAACAATATTGTTAAAAACATCTTCATCTGATATAAATGTTTATGGAAACTGGTGTACATGTTTATGAAAACTGATTGTAAATGCTCATGCTAATATTCTACCACTAAGCACACCTAGACCTGACGTAAGTATAATTTTGAATGCCTCTAAATGTCTATTATAATGTTATTCTCATGCTTTAATTTAACCCCACAATTCAAGCACTTCATAATATACAGGTCATTAAACCAATTTAATTTCAACCAATTTAATTTCAATGTAACTTATTTGTAATTGCCCAATTCTTCAATTGCAACTAAACCAATTGTACTTATGATCATCATGTATTATCCATGCAACTCTAACTTAAATTTTATTCTAGGTCTAGATCTAAGTAGTAAATCAATCTTATGAGTAGTTTGCCCAAAATGCATTTCCATAATTAATGGCTTTCTCAAGAACCTTATATTGTATCTAATTTCAACCACACTATATTATGATCAAACACAAGACATAATCACTTTATATGTACAACTACTGTATGTATGTACTTGTATTGGTCTTCTGAAATAAATAATTTAAATTCCATTGATTTAATTTTTTAACCTATTCCTATACACAAAATGTTCCTGTTAATACATTATTGGTAATAGGGCACAAAATGTGTGATAAAGGAATAACAGGAAAAGTTGGTAGATGGATCTATAATTTCCTAACAAATAGAACACAAAGAGTAATAGTAAACAGAGTAAAGTCTGAGGCGGCTACTGTGAAAAGCTCTGTTCCACAAGGCACAGTACTCGCTCCCATCCTGTTCCTCATCCTCATATCTGACATAGACAGGAATGTAAACCACAGCACCGTGTCTTCCTTTGCAGATGACACCCCAATTTGCATGACAGTGTCCTCCACTGAAGACACTGCAAGACTCCAGGCGGATATCAATGAAATCTTTAAATGGGATACAGAAAACAATATGAAGTTCAATGATGAGAAATTTCAATTACTCAGATATGGAAAACATGAGGAAATTAACACTATATCAGAGTATAAAACAAATTCCAACCACACAATAGAGTGAAAAACTAATGTAAAAGACCTGGGAGTGATAATGTCAGAGGATCTCATTTACAAAGATCACAATATTGTATCAATCGCATCTACTAGAAAAATGACAGGATGGATAATGAGAACCTTCAAAACTAGGGATGCAAAGCCCATGATGACACTCTTCAGGTTGCTTGTTCTATTTAGGCTGGAATATTACTGCACACTAACAGCACCTTTCAAGGCAGGTGAAATTGCTGACCTAGAAAATGTACAGAGAACCTTCACGGCACACACAATTGCGATAAACCACCTAATTTTCTAGGAACATTTGAAGGAGGGGTCTGGGATAGTGACAGCTGGGAGGGACTATTCTCAGCTGTCGTATATGAGTGCCTCTGCAAAGACAGTGATTATGTATGAGTGTGGTGAAAGTGTTGAATGATAATGAAAGTATTTTCTTTTTGAGGATTTTCTTTCTTTTTGGGTCACCCTGCCTCGGTGGGAGACAGCTGACTTGTTGAAAAAAAAAAAAAAAAACAAGTTTGAAGTTCCTCAACCTGTACACTCTGGAAAGCAGGCAGGAGAGATACATGATTATAGTATACACTTGGAAAATCTTACAGGGATTAGTACTAAATTTACACATGAAAATCACTCCCTATGAAAGCAAAAGACTCGGCAGATGCAACATCCCCCCAATGAAAAGCAGGGGTGCCACTAGCATGATAAAAGACAACACAATAAGTGTCAAGGGTCAAAGACTGTTCAACTGCCTCCCAGCATACATAAGGGGGATTACTAATAGACCCCTGGCTGTCTTCATGAAGGCTTTGGACAGGTACCTAAAGTCAGTACCTGACCAGCCAGGCTGTGGTTCGTACGTTGTCTTACATGCGGCCAACAGTAACAGCCTGGTTGATCAGGCCCTGATCTACCATGAGGCCTGGTCACAGACCGGGTCGCAGGGGCACTGACCCCCAAAACCCTCTCCAGGTATCACTACACTCAAACAATCTTATCCTTAACTATGAAGTATCAGCTAGCTCTACCGTGCAAACTATTACAGTAGGTGTCCCACAGGGAAGTGTTCTTGGCCCACTTCTCTTTCTCATTTACATTAACGACCTACCAAATGCATCTCAACTACTCAAACCCATACTATTTGCAGATGACACTACATACGTTATCTCGCACCCAAGCCCAGACATACTAGCCAACACTGTAAATACTGAAATGCAGAAAATATCTACCTGGATGACGACCAACAAACTTACTCTCAATATTGATAAAACCTATTTTATCCAGTTTGGGAACAGAGCTACAAATGCACCACTTAACATAATGATAAACGGGTCCCCTATCACAAAACTCACAGAGGGAAAATTCTTAGGAATCCATCTTGACAGTGGCCTCAAATTTCATACATATATACAACAAATTTCCAAGAAAGTCTCAAGGACCGTGGGAATACTATCCAAGATACGGTACTATGTTCCACAACCAGCTCTCCTTACCCTATATCACTCACTCATTTACCCCTACCTCACCTATGGAATCTGAGCATGGGGATCTACATCAATAACTAATCTCAGACCACTAATAACACAACAAAAGGCAACAGTTAGAATGATAACACATTCACAATCCAGACAACATACTCCACCAATTTTCAAAAATCTAAACTTACTCACCATACAAGACATTCATACTTTTTACTGTGCCTACTACATACATAGAACACTCTATGCAAATATTAACCCACCACTCAAACTTCTCCTTACCAATTTTAACAGGACACATGACCATAACACTAGACACAGATCACTCCTCGATGTTCCCCGTGTCCACCTAACACTATGTAAAAACTCAATGCACATAAAAGGCACGAAAATTTGGAACTCATTACCTGTCATTGCCAAGGAAACCCTGCCTGTACCCCAATTCAAAAAGATGCTAAAAAAACCACCTTCTCACCCAAACCTAAATGCTCAATACCAAACATTCCCAACAAAGTAGAATAATCACTTAAATGTAAAAACCTGATTACTCACCTAAATGTAAAAACCTGTTATGAATAATACATACATTGATATGTTCAACTTATATTCAAACTTTATAACAAAGATACACAATTATACTTATTATATACATTATCAACCATAATTTTTTACTATGTAGTCTAAGTAGTCCTAAGAATGCCTGCAATGCGCAGCATATTAGGGGCTTTTGGCATGTACATCTCTTTTATACCTATGTATCATGTAAACCCAACAATGTATCTTTGTACCATGTCTAAATAAAGTATTATTATTATTATTATTATTATTATTACAGTGGTACCTCGAGTTACGATATTTTTTCGTTCGAGAATGCTGTTCAAGTGCCATTACCAAACAAATTTATCCCCATAAGGAATAATGTAAAATAGACTAGTCCTTTTACACCCCCAAAAATATACCTACAAAAGCATTTAAAAAAATAAACTTACATAAAAGGGCGATTTTGGGGACCATCGTAACTCGAGGTACCACTGTATTATTATTATTATTATTATTATTATTATTATTATTATTATTATTATTATTATTCAATATTAAACTAATTTGAGCAACTCATCCATGTAAATTTTTCTATTAACTAACAATAAGCCTAGTCTAAGTTTACTCAAATTGTGCATACTATTGGCTTTCCAACCCACTGTAGTGTTACTGCAGAAAACATATTTTGTTCAGATTATTAACCCTGAGGGTTAGTAACCCAGAAGATTATTAACCCAGAGGGTTAGTAACCTAGAATAACCCAATAAAGTCAGATTGTCATTGAGGGCTGTCATATTTATATTGGGGTTCAATAATCCTCTTCCTCAGGATGCGACTCACCAGTCGAGTAACACCCCAGAACCTGTTTACTGCTGGATGAACAGGAGCAACAGGCATAAGGAAATATGTTCAACGTTTCCACTTATGCCAGGAATCAAACCCTTGTCTCCTAAGTATGCGAGTGTTTACTTACACACCTACTGCCAATGATCCTGTCACTCTTAAGTCATACATCACCACCCTAACTGTGGAAAACATGAATCTTTGTTCAACACTATCTAAACATGAAACTAAGTTAGCCCACCTTGAAAGCAAGATCCTTAGCCTTGAACAGAAGTTTACATCAGCTGGGATGGCTGATTTTGGAAAGACCCTCCAATCAGTCATAGCCAGCCATACAGAGCAAATAACATCCCTAAACACGAAGGTTGAAGATGTGGTCAAGGACTGGAAGACAAACATGGATACCCAGCTGACTGAATACTTTACTAACCAAGAAGATAAAACTGAGCAAGATAAGTTATCTAACTCGGTAATAATTAGTAGTTCACTCTTTCCAAGTGGCATAAACCATACAAACTGCAAAGATGCTACTCTTCAGACCATAAAAAAAACACTTAAATGTAATAGTACCAGCATCAGAGATAACAGAATCACGATTACTTGGTAACCAAGGTAGTAAACAAAGTGTTATGCTTAGATTTCACACGAAAGATGGGAAAAACGATCTAATAGGTTCATCAATTAGAGCAAAAAAAGATGTTCATGTTAATGAGTGTCTCACAAAAAAACGTCAGAACCTCCTATACAGAGTAAGAAAACTTAAACGTGAGAATAATAACAAAATCCACCAGTGCTTCACACAGGATGGGAAAATCCTAGTAAAGGAAAACAAATGTAGGCTATGTTTACTATATCACGAATGAAAATGAACTGTCCAACTTCCTTCAAGATGCTAATCTTACAGAGACTGACCAACCTCAGAGACCAAATCCTTAGCGTTAGTGCATGTACAAAATTGTTCTAGTAACTGCTACCTCACTAGCTCAAATTTCCCATAAAATTGTTTGTGTGACATTTTTTGTATTTTCCTGTATTAAAATCAACTAAATTCCTGATTGTGTATGTAACTTTTATATATATCTTTTTTCTTTATTTGTAACCATTTGCTATATATTTTTAATACATATTTACCATTATCATTTCCCAACCCTAACTATTTACAGTATTAGTAAATCATCAACATTGTACAAATATCCTATATCTCAGTGAAAAAAATTTCATATTTTTTTATATATCCTAAAATCTCAACCAGTGCAATATTAAATTCAAATAATTGTCCAAACCAAGTTAATACTAGTCTTAGTAACTATTCACACCATTCCATTAGCCAGTTCAATTAGTAAATCATCAACATTGTACAACTATCCTATATCTCTGTGAAAAAAAATTCAAACTTGTAATAATCCAATAGTTTGTATATGTAACTTTTTCTAGTAGTATATCTTTTTCCATAATTGCATTTATTGCTATTATTTTTTTTTTAATACATATTTACCATTACCATTTTCCAACCTTTACTATTTACAGTACTAGTGATCACTATATCTCTGTAAACAATTGTTCAAAATTGTAACAATCCAATAGTTAGTAAGAATTTAATCTAGTACCATATTATTAAGTTTAGCATTATCCATTGTTCTCAGGTCTAGTTATAGAATCACACCAAATCTTATGATTACAGGCATTGACCCTGACATCAACCTATTATTAAATGACTTACATGATTCCAACAGCAACTGCAACTATTACACAGCAGATCAAGCAAAGACATTACTCAGAGCCAACAATAACATAACTATCTTCAATTACAATGTTAGATCTTTGAGCAAACATTATGATGACCTCACAGCACTACTCCAATCCCTCCAGACCAATATGTCAATTATCACACTCACTGAGACCTGGCTAAAGCCTGATACTACAGATGTCTATGCCATCCCAGGTTACACAGCCATTCACAACTGTAGGACAGATCAGCGAGGGGGTGATATAGCTATATATTACTCAGATCAACATCAATGTATCAATAACTCTTGCATAAGGGATGAGCATGGAGAATATATTATAGCTAAATTTAAATCAAAAGACCTGCAAAAACCCCTCACACTGATAAACATCTACAGATTACCACAGTCAAACATTCACCACTTTAGTGAAAAACTAGGAAACCTGATAACTGATGCACACATGAACAAAGACCATTTGCTGCTCACAGGAGATTTCAACATAAATCTCCTACATGACCAGGACCCACAAGTAACAGAATTCACAAACACTATGAGCAACTGCTTGTTACTACCAACAATATCAAAACCTACAAGAATCTCCGAGACTAGTACCTCATTACTAGACCACATCTGGACTAACACTATATCCCCTCTAAAATCAGGCATAATCACATACAACACCACTGACCACTACCCGACCTTTCTCATAACCAACCTTGGTAAATTGCCCCAAGATATTACAAAAGTTACCTTCAGACTACATAACGAGTCAGCTGTTAATAACTTTATAACAGCTATGATTAACATTGACTGGCATAATGAGTTAGAAACATATACAGATACTAATGAATGCATCAAGAATTTCCTTAATAAAACCAACCACCTCTATAACAAACATTGCCCTAAAAAAAACTACAGATCACAGCTGCTAAAAGACTTAACAATCCTTCGCTAACACCCAGCATCCTTAAATCCATTAATAAAAGGCACCAATGTGAAAAACAATACAGAAGGGGTCTAATAACCAGAAAACAATCCAAACGCTACTCATCAATCCTTACTAGCCTGATAAGAAGGTAAAAAAAATTGTATTATGAAAACAGACTCCAGAACATAAAAGGTGATATGAAAAACACCTGGAAGACCCTATCTGCAATTATAGGAAATAAAAAGATATCCAAAAACAACACCATCAAATTATCAAAAACAGATGAACCCCTACTCTCACCAACTGAGACAGCAAACAGACTTAATGTTTTCTTCTCCACCATAGGAAAGAATCTAGCGAGTAAAATCACCAACACCTACCCAAATACACTATTCCTAACTCCTACCAACCCAATTGAAGTCTCGCTCATAATCAACACCCTTAAAAACAAAGCAGCTTACCACCTTTTATGTACAAAAAAAGCTTCACAGGTACTGTCACCAATTATAGCAACACTATTCAATAAATCCATTGAAGCCTCTACTTTCCCATCAATTCTCAAAATAGCTAGGGTCACCCTGATCCACAAAGGAGGTGATCAAACAGACTTGAATAATTATAGACCAATTTCTAATTTACCACTGCTTTCTAAAATGGAGGAACATTGCAAAAAATGTGGTAGCAGAGATGACACCAGGAGGCAGCTCAGATGAAAACTCGTACACACATGAACTTTTAAATCTCTGCACCAAATTCACCTTAAACCAGCAAATAGTAGAGCCCACAAGATTAGAGAATACGCTGGACCTCATCTTCACCAACAATGATGATCTGATACGAAATGTCATCATATCAAAAACAATATACAGTGGTCCCTCGGTTTTTGCCGAAAATTCGTCGTTCCAGAATGCTGCTCAAGTGCCATTACCGAACGAATTTACTTCCTTAAGAAATAATGTCACGTAGGTTAGTCTATTTCAGACCCCCAAAAATACACTTGTAACAGCACTTACGAATATACACTTACATAAATGTTCAAGTTTGGAGATGCACGAAAACCGAGGGACCACTGTACTCAGATCACAACATAATAGAGGTCCAGACATGCATGCGGGGAGCTCCAGATCAACAAAATGTGATCAGCCGCGAGGGAGCCTTCTTCAAATTCAACTTCAACAACAAAAACATAAGGTGGGACCAAGTAAACCAAGTCCTAAATGATATAAACTGGGAAGATAGCCTAAGCATCATGGATCCTAACCTATGTCTAGAACAAATTAACTCTGTGGCACTTGAGGTTTCCTCAAGGCAAATTCTCTTAAGGAAAATTAGAAGATGCAAACTAGAAAGAGAGAGGCCCTCCCTATACAAGTCGAGAACAACAACCAGTATTGGGCCCCTACTTAAATGGGATGGGTCCTACACAGATGACAGCAAGGAAATGAGAGAGTTACTTAAGTCCCAGTATGACTCAGTTTTTAGCGAGCCGGTAACCAGACTGAAAATCGAAGACCTAAATGAATTTTTTATGAGAGTGCCACAGAACTTGACAGACGCATGCCCATATGACGCCAAATGACTTTGAAAAGGCAATAAATGACATGTCCATGGTGTATTAGCACACAAAATGCGTGATAAAGGAATAACAGGAAACGTTGGTAGATGGATCTATAATATCCTAACAAGTAGAACACAAAGAGTAGTAGTCAACAGAGTAAAGTCTGGGGCAGCTACTGTGAAAAGCTCTGTTCCACAAGGCACAGTACTCGCTCCCATCCTGTTCCTCATCCTCATATCATACATAGACAGGGATATAAGCCACAGTGCCGTGTCTTCCTTTGCAGATGATACCCGAATCTGTATGACAGTGTCCACCGTTGAAGACACTGCAAGACTCCAAGCAGACATAAACCAAATCTTTAAATGGGCTGCAGAAAACAATATGAAGTTCAATGATGAGAAATTTCAATTACTCAGACACGGAAAACGGGAGGAAATTAAAATCTCATTGGAGTACAAAACTAATTCCAACCACACAATAGAGCGAAAAACTAATGTCAAAGACCTGGGAGTGATCATGTCAGAGGATCTCACCTTCAAGGACCATAACACTGTAGCAATCACATCTGCTAGAAAAATGACAGGATGGATAATGAGAACCTTCAAAACCAGGGATGCCAAGCCCATGTTGACACTTTACAGATCGCTTGTTCTATCTAGGCTGGAATATTGCTGCACACTAACTGCACCGGACAGGCACCTCAAGTCGGTACCTGATCAGCCGGGCTGTGGTTCGTACGTTGGACTGTGTGCGGCCAGCAGTAACAGCCTGGTTGATCAGGTTCGGGTCCAACAGGAGGCCTGGTCACAGACCGGGCCGCAGGGGCGTTGACCCCTGGAATTCTCTCCAGGTAGACTCCAGGTAGCACCTTTCAAGGCGGGTGAAATTGCTGACCTTGAAAATGTGCAGAGAACCTTCACGGCACGCATAACTGCGATAAACCACCTCAATTACTGGGAACGCTTGAAGTTCCTAAACCTGTACTCTCTAGAACACAGGCGGGAGAGATACATTATTATATACACATGGAAAATTCTCGAGGGATTAGTACCAAACTTGCACACGAGAATCACTCCCTACGAAAGCAAAAGACTCGGCAGGCGATGTAACATCCCCCCAATGAAAAGCAGGGGTGCCACTAACACGTTGAGGGACAACACAATAAGTGTCAGGGGCCCAAGATTGTTCAACTGCCTCCCAGCATACATCAGGGGGATTACCAACAAACCCCTGGCTGTCTTCAAGCAGGCACTGGACAGGCACCTAAAGTCGGTACCTGACCAGCCAGGCTGTGGTTCGTACGTTGGACTGCGTGCGGCCAGCAGTAACAACCTGGTTGATCAGGCTCGGGTCCAACATGAGGCCTGGTCACAGACCGGGCCGCAGGGGCGTTGACCCCTGGAATTCTCTCCAGGTAAACTCCAGACAGATCTATTCCTACCTCGTCTCACACAATGTACTCAACCCCTGTCAATTTGGATTCAGGACCAACAAGAGCACAAACGATGCTATTATACACATGTTAGAGTTAATATACAACGCACTTGAAAAGAAAGAAGTCCCACTGGGAATCTTCATTGATCTACACAAAGCTTTTGATACAGTCGACCTTGATTTACTGCTCACAAAATTAGCACACTATGGTATAAGGGGGCACCCATTTAACTACCTAAAGTCATACCTTAGCAGCAGAAGCCAATACGTGTGCATGAATGGAGCGAACTCTTCCACACAACAAATTACAGTCAGAGTCCCTCAAGGAAGTGTCCTGTGGCCACTCCTATTCCTCATTTACATAAACGACCTACCAAATGCATCACAACTACTCAAACCCATATTATTTGCAGATGACACAACATATGTCTTCTGTCACCCATATCCAGTCATACTGGCCAACACTGTTAATGCCGAATTACAGAAAATATCAACATGGATGACGACAAACAAGCTTACTCTCAATACTGACAAGACCTACTTCATACAGTTTGGAAACAGAGCCACAAATGTTCCACTTAACATAACGCTCAATGGTTCACCCATCACAAGACTCACAGAGGGAAAATTCCTAGGAATCCACCTTGACAGTAGCCTTAAATTCCAAACACACATTCAACATATTTCCAAGAAAATCTCAAAGACAGTAGGCATATTATCAAAGATACGCTATTATGTGCCACAATCAGCTCTCCTTGCACTATATCACTCACTCATCTACCCATATCTCACCTATGGAATCTGTGCATGGGGATCAACAACATTAAATCACCTTAGACCACTCATAACCCAGCAAAAGGCTGCAGTCAGAATGATAACAAATTCCCACTCTAGACAGCATACTCCACCAATATTCAAAAGCCTAAAACTACTCACCGTAAAGAACATTCACACTTATTCGTGTGCCTACTACATACATAGAACTCTACACTCTAATATAAACCCTCCGCTCAAAATTCTCCTCACCAACTTTAATAGGACCCATGACCACAACACAAGACACAGATCACTTTTTGATATACCCCGAGTCCTTATCAACTTATGTAAAAATTCTATGCACATAAAGGGCCCCAGAATCTGGAATTCATTACCAGTATATATTAAAATAAGCTTGTCTGAAAATCAATTTAAGACTCTTCTCAAAAACCACCTCCTCACCCTAAACTAAATATTCATACTGTAAACTACTTTCAAAAATGCTCAATATTATTATCCCATAATACAATTTCAATTTTTACTAATATGTTAATATATTATGTTACCCCCTACTCACCCAAAACTAAATCCTCATACTATAAATTACTTTCAAAAATGCTCAATGTTTTTTCCTTAAGATATTCTCAATTTTATATTACCATCCTCCTAAACACTTGTTACAATTTAATATCATCATATTGTAATTATAACATTATAATATCATCATATTGTAATTTGAAATCAAATTTATAACTAGAATAAACTCAATCAAATTCCCTAATATTATATACATACTAGTCTATAAGTCATTAAATTAAGCTGCCCCTAATGCAGCTTTACTTTACTTTACTTTAGTAAAAGGTACCTGTGTGTCTTGAACACAAGAGCAAACACTTATTTTAATATAGGAACGTTTTTGTCCTAAGACCGAAATGTTTCCATATCTCTTTAACCACAATGTGATGGTATCATATACACTAGGTTTTCACCATACCTGTGAGTTAGTTGACCATTATAAGCCACATCCTTAGAAAAATTTCTATGTAAAATGTGCAATTAAAGGCCAGTCTTTCAAGTAGTATCATTCTGAATAACATAGCATTGTGTAAGACAACTCCAGCACCTGCTCCAGGTATTAAAAGTGGTACGCAAAATGTATCTACCCACTGCCTTATATCTAACGATGTTAGACCATTAAAAAGAATAAATATGTCATGGCACGTCTACCTGGAGAGAATTCCCGGGGTCAACGCCCCCGCGGCCCGGTCTGTGACCAGGCCTCCTGTTGGACCAGAGCCTGATCAACCAGGCTGTTACTGCTGGCCGCACGCAGTCCAACGTACGAACCACAGCCCGGCTGATCAGGTACCGACTTGAGGTGCCTGTCCAGTGCCTGCTTGAAGACAGCCAGGGGTTTGTTGGTAATCCCCCTGTAATTCCACTGACATAAGATACAGTGGAAACTGCACAATTATGAACACTTGTTAGATAACCTGAATTATTATCACCAATTCATTGAAATGTAGATGAACTGTGATAACAGAGCTACTGGTAAATGATAATTAAGGGTGATTTTAGCCAAATTCCACAAAATTGAAAATCAATGAATAAGTTTGAAATAATATGTAATTCTTTAATAAATGGCATTTGTCATTAGCTAAATTTCTTATTATATTTATAATTGTAGTGAACTGCATAAGAAGCCCTAATTAATAGAACTGCATAAGAAGCCCTAATTAATAGACTATGTCTAGTTCTTAAGTAACATTTAAGCCTTATATGTCTACCTGGAGTCTACCTGGAGAGAATTCCAGGGGTCAACGCCCCCGCGGCCCGGTCCGTGACCAGGCCTCTTGTTGGACCAGAGCCTGATCAACCAGGCTGTTACTGCTGGCCGCACGCAGTCCAACGTACGAACCACAGCCCGGCTGATCAGGTACCGACTTGAGGTGCCTGTCCAGTGCCTGCTTGAAGACAGCCAGGGGCTTGTTGGTAATCCCCCTGATGTATGCTGGGAGGCAGTTGAACAATCTTGGGCCCCTCACACTTATTGTGTTGTCCCTCAACGTGCTAGTGGCACCCCTGCTCTTCATTGGGGGGATGTTACATCGCCTGCCGAGTCTTTTGCTTTCGTAGGGAGTGATTTTTGTGTGCAAGTTTGGTACTAAGCCCTCGAGAATTTTCCATGTGTATATAATAATGTATCTCTCCCGCCTGCGTTCTAGAGAGTACAGGTTTAGGAACTTCAAGCGTTCCCAGTAGTTGAGGTGGTTTATCGCACTTATGCGTGCCGTGAAGGTTCTCTGCACATTTTCAAGGTCAGCAATTTCACCCGCCTTGAAAGGTGCAGTTAGTGTGCAAGCAATATTCCAGCCTAGATAGAACAAGCGATCTGTAAAGTGTCAACATGGGCTTGGCATCCCTGGTTTTGAAGGTTCTCATTATCCATCCTGTCATTTTTCGAGCAGATGCAATTGCTACATTGTTATGGTCCTTGAAGGTGAGATCCTCTGACATGAACACTCCCAGGTCTTTGACATTAGTTTTCGCTCTATTGTGTGGTTGGAATTAGTTTTGTACTCCGATGAGATTTTAATTTCTTCACGTTTTCCGTATCTGAGTAATTGAAATTTCTCATCATTGAACTTCATATTGTTTTCTGCAGCCCATTTAAAGATTTGGTTTATGTCTGCTTGGAGTCTTGCAGTGTCTTCAACGGTGGACACTGTCATACAGATTCGGGTGTACTTAGTACTTAGTTGTACTTAGTTGTCCAAAATGCATTGCACAATTAGTGGCTTTCTTTTGTGCCTTTCAATCTTTTACTTCATATAAACTATACTATTTGTGCAGCCTAAAGAAATAAAATGTTATTGTTGATTTTGTAGCTGAACCACTAAAACTGGCAGTTAAAGTACTACTGTACTTGAATTAATACAATACTGATTTTTAAGTTAAAAACCCCCTTGCAAAAATTTGAGGTATGACAGTAATGATACAATTTGTTGTTTTGCAGATATGGCTTACTTCTAATTGTTTCACTACATGCCACTAATACTTTTTTTTTTTTTTTGTGGTCCATCTTAGCCTAAATTTTTATTTAGGTAGATGTACGCATGAATGTACATTAATTATCTAGGATAACCCAAAAAAGTGACTTATTTCCATTGTGGTCCTTGTGATTAATAATAATAATAACAATAATAATTATAATTAATACATTAACTGGGTCCAGATAACTTGCAGAGTTTTTTTTCAAATTTGGTGAGGAATTTTTTATTTATCGAAATTAGATCTGTAATTCATTACATTTCTGAAGGGTATGCCAAGACCTGTCTTCCTGGCAGGTACAGCAAGACCCGTTTATCCAACAGGTAGAACAAGACCTGTTTACCCAACAGGTAAGAACATAAGAAAGAAGGAATACTGCAGCAGGCCTACTGGCCCATGCGAGGCAGGTCCAATTCTCCCACCGACTTAAGCTAATGCCCTGACAACAAGACCTGTTTACCCAACAGGTACAAGACCTGTTTACCCAACAGGTAGAGCAAGACCTGTTTACCCAACAGGTAGAACAAGACCTGTTTACCCAACAGGTAGAACAAGACCTGTTTACCCAACAGGTAGAACAAGACCTGTTTACCCAACAGGTAGAACAAGACCTGTTTACCCAACAGGTAGAACAAGACCTGTTTACCCAACAGGTAGAACAAGACCTGTTTACCCAACAGGTAGAACAAGACCTGTTTACCCAACAGGTAGAACAAGACCTGTTTACCCAACAGGTAGAGCGGAGTATCGTCACGATGAAACTGCACTCACCTACACACAAGCTTCAGCTTCACAACTCATATTCTATGGCAATACTTTACTCGGCTTATAAAACCGGAGGGTTAGTAAGCCAGCATAACCCTACCCTTCCCCCCCTCCCCCACACACACACACAAAAATAGTCATTACAACTTGCTTGAAGTAGGTTGCTTTGATGGTCTCCCCCGGGGTGCGACCCACGTCCTAGGCACCCAGCTACGTACTTACTGCTAGGTGAACAGGGGCAGTAGGTGACCCCATGGTGCACCTATGAACTGTAGTGTCTGCCCTCAAGAGGGTGAGTGGGTACGTGGGGCATAATAAAAGTTTAATAAAAGTTTGAGCTTCAGATACCCAGATAATGTACGATGTAGCTCCCCGAGCCTGGCACCTCAAAGGCCCTCTGGCACAGTTACCACAACCCACACTTACCAAAGTCACACATAAAAATATAATTAAATAAGGAGATTCGCTAGTTTTAGGCGTCACCGGTCGTCTCCCACCAAGGCAGGATGACCCGAGAAAGAAGAAACACTTTCATCATCACTCACTCCATCACTGTCTTGCCAGAGGCGTGCCGATACTAGTTAAAAAAAATTAAATATAATAATGATAATAATAATATTTATTTCTACAAGTATATGATGCATCTTATACAGACCTAGCAGACACGAATAATATACTATATAAAAGCCCCTTCTTATGCAGAGCATTTCGGGGAAATTATGTTAATTTTGTCTCCAGGGTGCGACCCACACCAGTCAACTAACATCCAGGTACCATTACTGCTAGATAAACATGGACAGCAGGTGTCTTAAGGAAACACGCGCAAATATTTTCACCCGTACCGGACATCAAACCATGGACCTCAATGTGTCAACTGAGTGCGCTACCAACCGAGCAGGCACTGTACTGCTACCTCCAGGACTCAAGTCCAAGTAACTGTTTTTTCTGAATCCCTTCATAAATGTTACTTTGCTCACACTCCAGCAGCACGTAGTCATCAAAACCATTTTCTTCCACTTGTTCCTAACACATTCAAGCACGCATGCTAGAAGTCTAAGCCCCTCGCACACAAAACCTTTACCCCTTCCTCCAACCTTTCCTATACCTTTGATATACCTTTGAAGAGTTTCGAGAGTATCTACTCTCTGAGCCCGGCCATTGGGCCAGGCTCGTCTGGTGCTTGCCTGGTCAACCAGGCTGTTGCTGCTGGAGGCCCGCTGCCCCACATATCCATCACAGTCTGGTTGATCTGGCACCCGATGAAGATATTTGTCCAGTTTCCTCTTGAAGGCTTCTACACTGGTTCCAGCGATGTTTCGGATATCTTCTGGTAAGATGTTGAATAGTCTGGGACCCCGAATGTTAATACAGTGCTTCCGTATTGTCCCCACCGCACCCCTGCTCCTCACTGGGTTTATTTTACACTTTCTCCCATATCTCTCACTCCAGTCGTCCTAGGACGACCCCTACCCCTCCTTCCTTTCACTACAGATTTACACACCCTCCAAGTCATTCTATTTTGTTCCGTCTCTCTAAATGTCCTAACCACCTCAACAACCTCTCTTCAACTCTCTGGATAATAATTTTAGTAACCTCGCACCTCCTAATTTCCAAACTACGGATTCTGTGCATAATATTCACATCACACATTGCCCTCAGACATGACTTCTCCACTGCCTCCAGCCTTCTCCTTGTTGCAACATTCACCACCCTTGCTTCTCACCCATTCATTCCCCTTTTTGCCTCCATGGATAAGGTTTTTGTCTCCACAGGTGCCTCAGTGCACCACCTACCTCCTTCTCATCAGTTCTGGTTCACCTCATCTTTCATAGACGAAGATACCTTCTGTGGATTCCATCTTCAGATGCATGATAGAACTAATGAATTGGCTGTTATATGCCTTCAGAGGGAGTAGATTACAATCTTGGCTTGTCAGTTAACAGTTTGAGAACAATAATACGAAAAGAACTTCAACTGAACTTGATTGACTTAAGACTGAGGGAGATTGACACCAGTCAGTCCATCTATCATCATTCCATCATGCAGGAGGAGCCACATGTCTATGGTGCATCCAACAAAATAAGCAGACTCTAGGATGTCACTACCGCCCGCCTCCGGCTGGGTTACAAGTATCTTTGGCAGGTTAAATCACCACCACCAGATGTAGACCAAACAAAATGTAAACTTTGCCAGATGGACTATTGTCACACCCTGCGTCATTATGTACTGGAGTGAGATAAAATTAATGAATTCAGAGACAACTCACTCAGAAATGTTCAAGATATATCAAAGTATTTTATCCACAGTGGTATATTACAAAATATTCTGGAAGAATACCTTGACTTTGTTCACTGTAAATAAAGCATTACCACGTGTGTGTGTGTGTGTGAGACCTAATTGATGTTTGCATACATAAATCATTACGATTGTAATCAGATATAAACATGTAAATAGTTCATTACCACTGTAACTTGTTAAGCTATCAAAACTTTGTGGCCCAGACCCTGGACCCATTATGTACCTCTGTAATGTTGAGGTACAGTCCCTGGACCCATTATGTACCTCTGTAATGTTGAGGTACAGTCCCTGGACCCATTATGTACCTCTGTAATGTTGAGGTACAGTCCCTGGACCCATTATGTACCTCTGTAATGTTGAGGTACAGTCCCTGGACCCATTATGTACCTCTGTAATGTTGAGGTACAGTCCCTGGACCTATTATGTACCTCTGTAATGTTGAGGTACAGTCCCTGGACCCATTATGTACCTCTATAATCTTTTGACTACCGCCCGCGGGATGGATATGTGGTGCATAATAAAGATTTAAGTTAAACTAACTAGATGTAATCTGAAAATGAATCTTAGAAGAATTCTGATCAAAGTTGCTTTTAACACAAATATCATTAAATTGGGAGTATGTCTGTTCACAGTGCATGTATGTTGAGATCTTAATATTGGGAATCAAAATTAGTGCAATTATTTGAAGATAAAAAAATTGCCCACAATGGCGCAGCCTAATATTTAGCCCAATCTGGTAATACTGCTCGGGACTCGGGTGACTTCTCTGGTACCAACTATTGTCAGGGATCACAACTGTCAGCGACCACAACTGTCAGCAATCACTACCGTCAGCGACCATTACTGTCAACGATCACAACTGTCAGGGAGCACCATAGACAGCGACCACCCTTATTAGCGACCACCACTATTACCGATCACCACTGTCAGTGACTACCACTGTCAGTGACTGTGGTGCTGATAATTAATAATAATAATAATAATATCTTTATTTCTACAAGTACATGTACAAGGTATACAGGCCTAGCTGACATCAATGACATACTACTATATAGAAAGCCGCTTATGCTTAGCATTTCGGGCAAATTAGGTCAGTTTTGTCCCAGGATGCGACCCACACCAGTCAACTAACACCCTGGTACCCATTTTACTGATACCTGGAGTATACCTGGAGAGAGTTCCAGGGGTCAACGCCCCTGCGGCCCGGTCTGTGACCAGGTATCATGTTGGATCAGAGCCTGATCAACCAGGCTGTTACTGCTGGCCGCACGCAGTCCAACGTACGAACCACGGCCTGGCTGGTCAGGTACCGACTTTAGGTGCCTGTCCAGTGCCTGCTTGAAGACAGCCAGGGGTTTGTTGGTAATCCCCCTGATGTATGCTGTTAGGCAGTTGAACAGTCTTGGGCCCCTGACACTTATTGTGTTGTCTCTCAACGTGCTAGTGGTGTTACATCGCCTGCCGAGTCTTTTGCTTTCGTAGGGAGTGACTCTCGTGTGCCAGTTTGGTACTAATCCCTCGAGAATTTTCCACGTGTATGTAATAATGTATCTCTCCCGCCTGCGTTCTAGGGAGTACAGGTTTAGGAACTTCAAGCGTTCCCAGTAATTGAGGTGGTTTATCGCAGTTATGCGTGCCGTGAAGGTTCTCTGCACATTTTCTAGGTCAGCAATTTCACCTGCCTTGAAAGGTGCAGTTAGTGTGCAGCAATATTCCAGCCTAGATAGAACAAGCTACCTGAAAAGTGTCAACATGGGCTTGGCATCCCTGGTTTTGAAGGTTCTCATTATCCATCCTGTCAATTTTCTAGCAGATGCGATTGCTACGGTGTTTTGGTCCTTGAAGGTGAGATCCCCTGACATGATCACTCCCTGGTCTTTGACATTAGTTTTTCTCTCTATTGTGTGGTTGGAATTTGTTTTGTACTCCAATGAGATTTTAATTTCCTCACGTTTTCCATATCTGAGTAATTGAAATTTCTCATCATTGAACTTCATATTGTTTTCTGCAGCCCATTTAAAGATTTGGTTTATGTCTGCTTGGAGTCTTGCAGTGTCTTCAACGGTGGACACTGTCATACAGATTCGGGTGTCATCTGCAAAGGAAGACACAGCACTGTGGCTTATATCCCTGTCAATGTCTGATATGAGGATGAGGAATAGGATGGGAGCAAGTTCTGTGCCTTGTGGAACAGAGCTTTTCACAGTAGCTGCCTCAGACTTTACTTTGTTGACTACTACTCTTTGTGTTCTACATGTTAGGAAATTATAGATCCATCTACTAACTTTTCCTGTTATTCCTTTATCACGCATTTTGTGTGCTATTACACAATGGTCACACTTGTCAAAGGCTTTTGCAAAGTCTGTGTATATAACATCTGCATTCTGTTTGTCTTCTAGAGCATCCAGGACCTTGTCGTAGTGGTCCAGTAGTTGGGACAGACAGGAGCGGCCTGCTCTAAACCCATGCTGCCCTGGGTTGTGTAATTGATGGGTATCTAGATGAGTGGCGATCTTGCTTCTTAGAACCCTTTCAAAGATTTTTATGATATGGGACATTAGCGCTATTGGTTTGTAGTTCTTTGCTATTGCTTTACTGCCGCCTTTGTGGAGTGGGGCTATGTCTGTTGTTTTTAGTAACTGCAGGACGACCCCAATGTCCATGCTCCCTCTCCATATGATGTTAAACGCACGTGATAGGGGCTTCTTGCAGTTCTTGATGAACACGGAGTTCCATGATTCTGGGCCTGGAGCGGAGTGCATGGGCATGTCATTTATTGCCTTTTCGAAGTCATTTGGCGTCAGGGTAATGTCAGATAGGCATGCGTCTGCCAAGTTCTGTGGCACTCTCATAAAAAAAATAATTTAGGTCTTCGACTTTCAGTCTGGATAGCGGCTCGCTAAAAACTGACTCATACTGGGACTTTAGTAACTCACTCATTTCCTTGCTGTCATCTGTGTAGGACCCATCCCGTTTAAGTAGTGGCCCAATACTGGATGTTGTTCTCGACTTATATTTGGCATAAGAAAATAAATACTTTGGGTTTCCTTCAATTTCATTTATGGGTTTTAGTTCTTCCTGCATTTCTTGATTCCCAAAATCCGTCCAAAAATTTATCTGCGATTCGCCACTGTTTAAGGTTTGAAGCCTATCAGAAGAGGCATTTCCCATGTTATCCACAGAATCCCATTTGTTTAATAAAAACCGCATATTAAAAATTATGCAAGGCAAAATAAATGTGAATCAATGCTTGGAGTGCATGCTGATCCCAGGGTGGAAACTATAGTGGCCTTGACTGCTGGTGTAACATAAACAATTAAAGAACTTGTAACTTGTTAAGCTATCATAACTTTGTGGCACCGTCACTGGACCCATTATGTACCTCTGTAATGTTGAGGTACAGTCCCTGGACCCATTATGTACCTCTGTAATGTTGAGGTACAGTCCTTGGACCCATTATGTACCTCTGTAATCTTTTGACTACCGCCCACACCATGGGTATGGGGTACATAATAAAGATATTAAACTAACTTTGTTTATTCCATAGGATTTGAGCCTAACAAATCAAGCAGCCAACTTTAAAGAGAGTCCTAGACTGTTAATAATTATTATAATCATGATAAGAGCTAAACCCGCAATTTCACCTACCTTGAAAGGTGCAGTTAGTGTGCAGCAATATTCCAGTCTAGATAGAACAAGCGACCTGAAAAGTGTCAACATGGGCTTGGCATCCCTGGTTTTGAAGGTTCTCATTATCCATCCTGTCATTTTTCTAGCAGATGTGATTGATACGGTGTTATGGTCCTTGAAGGTGAGATCCTCTGTCAAGATCACTCCCAGGTCTTTGACATTAGTTTTTCGCTCTATTGTGGTTGGAATTAGTTTTGTACTCCGATGAAATTTTAATTTCCTTACGTTTCCCGTATTTGAGTAATTGAAATTTCTCATCATTGAACTTCATATTGTAATAATATTGGTAGAATTACCGACAATATGTTAATAAAAGGACACAATTGCAACTAATGTGACATTTTATTGTGGCAACGTTTCGCTCTCCAGGAGCTTTCTCAAGCCGTTACAAGCGATAAATGGACATAGTTGGTATATATATACTGTCAAGGTGAGGTGAAAAACTAGTGGTGTTAGAAATAGTAGTGATATAAGTAGTATTAGTAGTAGTAGTAGTAATACAATAGGTAGAACAATCAATATGCACGTGAGTAAAAGGTGATAAAACAAATACTTGGGTAGTATAACAATAGGTTAGACAAATATTTCTGCTGGAGGTTGAAATATAGAAGGCCAGTAGGAGTGTTCCACATCTACGATGTGCTAAACTAACAGGAGAGACTATGTGATGGTAGGGTTTACTGTTTTCAGGAGGATTCTTGCTAAGACTTCAGAGATGGTGAAGCTGCCTTTGTTTTGTTTAATTGTGTTAGAAACAGAGATAAGTGCTGATTCAAGGCATTTTCGACTACGGAAATTAGTTTCTTTGATTACTAGTCGGCGTCTTTGAATTTCATGAGATGATTGTTGGAATTTCGGTGTTGTACGCAGGCGTTGTTCAGGTTATCGTTTCTGCATGCATTCATGTGTTCATTGATGCGTGTCTCGAGGTTTCTTGCTGTTTCTCATCGGATTCTTCCTAAGAGCTTACCGAATTTGTAGTCCTGAGTTTCTTGACGAGGAATGTACATACATTCACCAAACCTTCACTGATTTACATTTTCCTTCCTTTTTCATCAAAGATTGCAAGAAAAGAGCTCTTCAGATCATTAATTCTCCACGCGTCAACTCCACTCCAAACAAAGTTATAATTCTTCCCAACAGCCAGGTTGCATCCAACATTTCTAAAGTATTTGCACAAGCTAACACTAGAGTCGCCATCGCTTCCAGTACTTCTATTAAGGATCTAACCAGGACTAAATCCAAGCACCATGAACCAGTCAACGCAGGGGTCTACACTATACCCTGTGGAGGCTGCGACAGAATTTATGTAGGAGAAATACCTCGAGACACGCATCAATGAACACATGAATGCATGCAGAAACGATAACCTGAACAACGCCTGCGTACAACACCGAAATTCCAACAATCATCTCATGAAATTCAAAGACGCCCGACTAGTAATCAAAGAAACTAATTTCCGTAGTCGAAAATGCCTTGAATCAGCACTTATCTCTGTTTCTAACACAATTAAACAAAACAAAGGCAGCTTCACCATCTCTGAAGTCTTAGCAAGAATCCTCCTGAAAACAGTAAACCCTACCATCACATAGTCTCTCCTGTTAGTTTAGCACATCGTAGATGTGGAACACTCCTACTGGCCTTCTATATTTCAACCTCCAGCAGAAATATTTGTCTAACCTATTGTTATACTACCCAAGTATTTGTTTTATCACCTTTACTCACGTGCATATTGATTGTTCTACCTTATTGTATTACTACTACTACTACTAATACTACTTATATCACTACTATTTCTAACACCACTAGTTTTTCACCTCACCTTGACAGTATATATATACCAACTATGTCCATTTATCGCTTGTAACGGCTTGAGAAAGCTCCTGGAGAGCGAAACGTTGCCACAATAAAATGTCACATTAGTTGCAATTGTGTCCTTTTATTAACTTCATATTGTTTTCTGCAGCCCATTTAAAGATTTGGTTTATGTCTGCTTGGAGTCTTGAAGTGTCTTCAACGGTGGACACTGTCATACAGATTCGGGTGTCATCTGCAAAGGAGGACACGGCACTGTGGTTTATATCCCTGTCTACCAAGACACTGAGTTGTTCTCTGGTATTATTCAAAGCTGGTAACAGAATACTCTCCACGGAAACCTTCACGTTTCCTGAAGCACTTTCAGAGTAGTTTGGCTGCAGAGCTGGTACAGTGAACCAGCAGCCTCGTCAGAGCTGGTACAGTGAACCAGGAGCCTCGTCAGAGCTGGTACAGTGAACCAGGAGCCTCGTCAGAGCTGGTACAGTGAACCAGGAGCCTCGTCAGAGCTGGTACAGTGAACCAGGAGCCTCGTCAGAGCTGGTACAGTGAACCAGGAGCCTCGTCAGAGCTGGTGCAGTGAACCAGGAGCCTCGTCAGAGCTGGTACATTGAACCAGGAGCCTCGTCAGAGCTAGTACAGTGAACCAGGAGCCTCGTCAGAGCTGGTGCAGTGAATCAATAGCCTCGTCAGAGCTGGTACAGTGAACCAGGAGCCTCGTCAGAGCTGGTGCAGTGAACCAGGAGCCTCGTCAGAGCTGGTACAGTGAACCAGGAGCCTCGTCAGAGCTGGTACAGTGAACCAGGAGCCTCATCAGAGCTGGTACAGTGAACAAGGAGCCTCGTCAGAGCTGGTACAGTGAACCAGGAGCCTCGTCAGAGCTGGTACAGTGAACCAGGAGCCTCGTCAGAGCTGGTACAGTGAACCAGGAGCCTCGTCAGAATTGAAAATATATTTTCCAGATACGCCTGGGAATGGAAGGCTTTCAGGTCTGACCTAAGGGAGGAGAGGATAGGGCCAGTTCCTTGGATCATGAGCCTCTCACTGGGATCAAGGTACCTCCCAGAGGGAACAACATCCACGTCACTAAGTAGTTGTTAAAAATACCACAGTATTATTAAATTTATCATTATTATAATTATTATTGGGAAAGCGCTAAACCCATAGGGACCACATAGCGCCTGGGAAATAAGAGGCTATCAGATTTTATCCAAGGAAATAAAGGGCAAGGACCCAGGACCCGTCACCAGCACCAGGGAACCTCCTTTGAGAAGACTCCCCTTCTGATATTTAAGCGTCTTAAATGCATAAATAGGTGAATAAAAATTACTCAGTGTTGGAAAATACTTTATTTAAAAAGTAGCTTTCGAAATATTTACTTTTTAGTAGTCGTTGACGCTTCATTGTCAAAGTTCAGTTACCAATTTGCATTGACTATATACGAACATTTCATCATAATATATTTTCCTTTCAAGACTAAGAAAAAAGGCTAAAACTTCTGGAATAAATTCACAATAATTTTGCAATAACTATTGGGTGAGATGTGGACAGAGTTTTTTCTGTGTTTGACACCAAGCGTATCGACTCTCAGTTGTTGACACCAAGCGTATCGACTCTCAGTTGTTGACACCAAGCGTATCGACTCTCAGTTGTTGACACCAAGCGTATCGACTCAGTTGTAGACGTACATGTTCTGGTAGGGAAATATCTGAGGTTGGAAACCACGTTGCTGTTGTGGCTGATAAGTTTGTGGATACCTTACCACCTGGATGATGCCACAGCCGGAGCGCTGACCAGCATTGCCCGTCTTCAGAGACTCTGGGTTGCCACCGCGGCCTAAGTCATCAACGCCGGCGTGGACAACGATGGCTAGGCCGCCGATGTATGCTGGTGAGGTGGAGTCCAGCGAGATCTGCTTGTCTACGATGTTTATGTAAGCGACTCCTTGGTAGTCCGCCTCCACGTTGCCAAGGTCTCCTGCGTGGCGCTCTAGGTCATTAGGGGCCCCATGGTTCTTCTGTGGAAAGACAAATCATCAAGCATTAGCGAAATACTCAACCCTCAAATATTGACAACTGGGAAGTTTCTGCAAGTCATGAATTTCAAAGCCGGCATTTAATTAACCCCGGATGTTCGTAGTTATCTTGAGAAGTACTACTTATGGCAAGCCCCGAGCTCCACCCAAATGTAAGTACTTAACAAAGGGAAAAGAGCCATTTTCACCCCCAAAAATAATCTGCTAGTTTTAACTTTTGTATATTAACAAGGATCCCGATGGAAATACATTACTTTGTCTGGCTTTTCTTTTTTAGGTTATCCTAGGTAATTTACACTGTATGATTATTGTACTTGAATGCCTGTGCCTAAATAAACTTACTAGCTACTGACCCTAGTGGCTTCTTTACTGCTTAACAATATTTTATTACATGTAAACTACATTTTGTAATACTACAGAGAGGAATAAAGATTGTTTGTTTTGCTTGTTTTTAACTCGCCGTGAAGTACTGTCATAACATAAGAACATAAGAAAGAAGGAACACTGCAGCAGGCCTACTGGCCCATGCGAGGCAGATCCAAGTCTCCAACCAGCTTAAGCCAATGCCCCGACCCAGCTAGGTCAGGTTACATTCACTTAAGGAAGGAGCACTGTATCTGACCTAGTAGGATAAGCTAGTCAGGACCAACTCACACCCACCCGCACCCCACCTGGAAATAACCCTCTCCAGGTAGTCAGGTCACTTCCACTTAAGGAATTAGTACCACATCCGACCTAGTAGCACAAGTAAATCAGGTCCAATTCACACCCACAAACACCCACTCATGTATTTATCTAACCTATTTTTTAAAACTACACAACGTCTTAGCTTCTATGGCGGTACTCGGGAGTTTGTTCCACTCATCCACAACTCTTACCAAACCAGTGCTTTCCTATATCCTTCCTGAATCTGAACTTTTCCAACTTGAAACCATTGCTGCGAGTCCTGTCTTGGCTGGATATTTTCAGCACGCTATTTACATCCCCTTTGTTTATTCCTGTTTTCCATTTATACACCTCAATCATATCCCCCCTAATTCTACGCCTTTCTAGAGAGTGCAGATTCAAGGCCCTCAGTCTATCCTCATAGGGAAGATTTCTGATACATGGGATCAACTTTGTCATCCTCCTCTGTACGTTTTCCAGTGCATTTATATCCATTCTGTAATACGGTGACCAGAACTGTGCAGCATAATCTAAATGAGGCCTAACCAAAGATATATAGAGTTGAAGAACAACCTGAACAACCTGTCACTTTCCAAGGTTCTCATACGAACTATCCAAGTAACTCACTGCCATGAAAGTGGTTATGAGTATGTATGTGCAACTTTTGTGTAAGGATTAAATTCATTCAGACTTGTGGGAGAAATGTGTGTACTTTGTGAGCTCTGACCAGCATGCTCATTGGAGAAGCCAGGTATAGATACTAAAAAATCCGGGACAAAGGAATTAATGTACAATTGTTATGGATTCCATCACACATTGGATTACTCCTTCATGATAAAGTTGATATGTTAGCCAAGAAGAGTACCCAGAAGGAGAATGTAGAATATAACTTTGGTATATCTGTGTCTAGCATTAGGAATAATATTAGGAGAGAAGTAAATAATGAAAATGACTGCTATAGGAATGCAGTTAGAAGCCTGAGTAGATCTATAACCCACTATGATAACATGAACACAGATAAGCATGTTTATGGAGCCACTTGCAATGTGAACAGACTGACTGATGTTGTAGTGGCCAGGCTTAGGCTTGGCTACAGGTACTTCTGGCAGTTTGGGAGATACGCAGATGATGATCAAACTAAATGCAAATTATGTGGTCAGGCATATGGTCACTGTCTTGAACACTATGTGCTTAATTGTCCACTTATTGAGGAATACAGAGATAGACAGTATAATAACCTATGTGACATGTCAAGATATCTTATTAATGAAAATAAGATACCAGTTATACTAAGCAAATTTCCTAAATTTGCTTAGTATAATTTCCTAAATTTGCTTGTAACAGATAAGTGAACTGGAGATATAAATCCAAATGTACAATTGTTAACCCTTTTGGGGCCTAGTGCCTAGGCCTTTAGCGTATCCATATGCTCTTGCGCTACCGTCCACAGGATGGATATGGGGTGCACAATAAACTAGCCACTTCGGTGGCAAAATCTAAAAAAATCTAATCTTTGTGAGACGGGTTAAAACAAGGTGTACAGTAGTCTCTCAGACTATTACAGTTTTATCGTCTGATAAGAAATACTAACACTCGCCAGAGACAACAAAGGAAGTAAATACAGTCATTGTACCAAAAGATTACTGAACAAGTGTCATGAACCTGGTCATTTCACCATAAAAACGGAACACTTCCAAAACCACGGAATGGCCGTCAGTACAACACATATATAGAACACTTGCATTAAATGGGTTAAAGTGACCTCCAGCAGCCTTACAGCCGTCACCGAGGTCGCCCTTCTCGTGGACGTGGAAGCCGTGTAGTCCCTTCGTCAGGCCCCTCACTGAGCCTGCAGTAAGCAACACCAGGTGAAAAACACTGTAGTATTTAATAGTGAAATAATTTCTAAATCTTTATGTATGCATTTTTTTTGCAATCAAAGGATTACTGCTACCGTCCGTCGATACTGGCTAAACCCGTGTGAGTCATTCAGCACAAGGAGTGGTGGTGGCTTAATAGTGATCTTACCCACGATGGTGATTTCTCCATAGTTGCTGTAGAGTTCCAGTCTGCCGCTAATCTGGTTACTGCCAGGCACCAGGTCCACCACGGCATCAGGACCCTGGATGGTGACAACACACAATGAGTTACTGCAACTTGGTATTTGAATGCCGATAAAGTGTAAATAAGACACCGCAACACTATATCATTTATTAGGAAACTCTTCGCTCCAGGCAGCGATGTTCATGTCGTACGGAATATTTGTTTTTTTTAGTAACTTTTGGCTTTAGGTGATTAACCATAGGTGAGCTAAGAACAGATCAGAGATTAGTACAGAGTAAGTAATGTTCTTTGAGGTGAATATTAACTCATCTTAGAGAGGATACCTACTGTTTTGATAACCTTGGTTGTGTACTGGATGCGAGTGATGGATTTTAAATTGCTGTTGAAGACCTAAGAATTTGCCCTTATTTTGTCGTCTTACAATGAGTGACTCGCATATCATTATACTGAGTTGTACACTATAGCTCTGTTTCCAAACATCATGTAGAAAGTTTTATCAATATTAAGAGTTAATCTATATGTAGTCATCCAAGTAGATATCTTTATGAGCTCATTAAGTGTTATACAAGTCTGAGTAGATCTATAACCCACTATGATAACATGAACGTAGATAAGTATGTTTATGGAGCAACTTGCAATGTGAACAGACTGACTGATGTTGTAGTGGCCAGGCTTAGGCTTGGCTACAAGTACTTCTGGCAGTTTGGGAGACACACAGATGATGATCAAACTAAATGCAAATTATGTAGTCAGGCATATGGTCACTGTCTTGAACACTATGTGCTTAATTGTCCACTTATTGAGGAATATAGAGACAGTATAATAACCTATGTGACATGTCAAGATATCTTATTAATGAAAATAAGATACCAGTTATACTAAGCAAATTTCCTAAATTTGCTTGTAACAGATAAGTGAACTGTAGATATGTAGATATAAATCCAAATGTACACCTGTTAACCCTTTTGGGGCCTAGTTCCTAGGTCTTTTGTGTATCCATATGCTCTTGCGCTACCGTCCACAGGATGGATATGGGGTGCACAATAAACTAGCCACTTCGGTGTTAGTTTAATATCTTTATTATGCACCCCATACCCATCCTGTGGGCGGTAGTCAAAAGATTACAGAGGTACATAATGGGTCCAGGGACTGGACCCCAAAGGTATGATAGCTGAACTAGTTACAAAGGTAATGAACTCCAGGTAGATCTTGTCACAATCATGGCAAGTTACAAAGGTAATGAACCATCTACACTCCTATACATGGTTACAATCATGAACAAATTACAAAGTAATAAGCCACTTCGGTGACAAAATCAAATCAATAAGTGCTATTGAGGGAAAACCGGATCTGAATGGGAGATGACAAAATTTTTGCCATCTGCAAACAGAACAGATTTAAGTACCCGAGATGCAGTGACGTCACTGATGCAGAGTTTCTAGAAGAGGACGAAGAACACTGCCCTGAGGCACCTCAATGTAAATAGTGTTGATTGGTATTTGTTGTTGAGGTGAGACTCTATGTAGGCAAGAATATGATCTCTGATATCATAATGTTCTAATTTAAGATGCAGAAGTTGTCTACTGTGGCGAAAGCTTCCCTAAGGTTTATGAAGAGACCCATAGGATATTAGATATCTTCAAGAGATTAATAAATTAAGTCACGGTATTGGGAATGATCAACCTGAAACTCTCAGCCTCCAAGAGCTCCATGTAAATTTTTGCCGGTACGGCACTCTTGGAAGAATGCATGACTATTCAAAAATATTGTCTGTAGGTGGCATCGTCGAGTATAAGATGAAAGTGATAATTGCAGTTGGTCCACAAAGACCTGGTGGGGAATAGGGAGGTCCATGTTGTGGACTTCCTGTCGTAGTACGTTTTAGTTTAATATCTTTATTATGCACCCCATACCCAGATCACAACATAATAGAGGTCCAGACATGCATGAGGGGGCCCCAGATCGACAAAATGTGATGAGTCGCGAGGGAGCCTTCTCCAATTTCAACTTCAATAACAAAAACATAAGATGGGACCAAGTAAACCAAGTCCTAAATGATATAAACTGGGAAGATAGCCTAAGCTTCACGGATCCTAACCTATGTCTAGAACAAATTAACTCTGTGGCACTTGAGGTTTGCTCAAGGAAAATTCCCTTAAGGAAAAGGAGTAGAAGATGTAAACTAGAAAGAGAGAGGCGCTCCCTATACAGGCGAAGGCAAAGAATAACAGAGCGGCTACAAGAGGCCAATATATCTGAAATACGTAGGGAGGCACTGGTCAGAGAAATAGCTAACATTGAATTAAAACTAAAGGAATCTTACAGGAATCAAGAAACGCGGGAAGAACTAAAAGCCATAAATGAAATTGAAAGAAACCCAAAGTATTTCTTTTCTTATGCCAAAACAAAGTCGAGAACAACATCCAGTATTGGGCCCCTACTAAAACGAGATGGGTCTTACACAGATGACAGCAAGGAAATGAGTGAGTTACTAAAGTCCCAGTATGACTCAGTTTTTAGTGAGCCGCTAACCAGACTAAAAGTTGAAGACCTAAATGATTTTTTTATGAGAGTGCCACAGAACCTGGTAGACGCAAGCCTATCTGACGTTACCCTGACGCCACATGACTTTGAAAAGGCGATAAATGACATGCCCATGCACTCCGCTCCAGGCCCCGACTCATGGAACTCAGTGTTCATCAAGAACTGCAAGAAGCCCCTATCACATGCTTTTAACATCCTATGGAGAGGGAGCATGGACACTGGGGTCGTCCCGCAGTTACTAAAAACAACAGACATAGCCCCACTCCACAAAGGCGGCAGTAAAGCAATGGCAAAGAACTACAGACCAACAGCGCTAACGTCCCATATCATAAAAATCTTTGAAAGGGTTCTAAGAAGCAAGATCGCCACTCATCTAGATAACCATCATTTACACAACCCAGGGCAGCATGGGTTTAGAGCAGGTCGCTCCTGTCTGTCCCAACTACTGGACCACTATGACAAGGTCCTGGATGCTCTAGAGGACAAACAGAATGCAGATGTTATATACACAGACTTTGCAAAAGCCTTTGACAAGTGTGACCATGGTGTGATAGCACACAAAATGCGTGATAAAAGAATAACAGGAAAAGTTGGTAGATGGATCTATAATTTCCTAACAAGTAGAACACAAAGAGTAGTAGTCAACAGAGTAAAGTCTGAGGCAGCTAATGTGAAAAGCTCTGTTCCACAAGGCACAGTACTCGCTCCCATCCTGTTCCTCATCCTCATATCGGACATAGACAGGGATATAAGCCACAGTGCCGTGTCTTCCTTTGCAGATGACACCCGAATCTGTATGACAGTGTCCACCGTTGAAGACACTGCAAGACTCCAAGCAGACATAAACCAAATCTTTAAATGGGCTGCAGAAAACAATATGAAGTTCGATGATGAGAAATTTCAATTACTCAGATACGGAAAACGTGAGGAAATTAAAATCTCATCGGAGTACAAAACAAATTCCAACCACACAATAGAGCGAAAAACTAATGTCAAAGACCTGGGAGTGATCATGTCAGAGGATCTCACCTTCAAGGACCATAACACCGTAGCAATCGCATCTGCTAGAAAAATGACAGGATGGATAATGAGAACTTTCAAAACCAGGGATGCAAAGCCCATGTTGACACTTTACAAATCTCTTGTTCTATCTAGGCTGGAATATTGCTGCACACTATCTGCACCTTTCAAGGCAGGTGAAATTGCTGACCTTGAAAATGTGCAGAGAACCTTCACGGCACGCATAACTGCGATAAACCACCTCAATTACTGGGAACGCTTGAAGTTTCTAAACCTGTACTCCCTAGAACGCAGGCGGGATAAATACATTGTTATATACACGTGGAAAATTCTCGAGGGATTAGTACCAAACTTACACACGAAAATCACTCCTTACGAAAGCAAAATACTCGGCAGGCGATGTAACATACCCCCAATGAAAAGCAGGGTGCCACTAGCACGTTGAGGGACAACACAATAAGTGTCAGGGGCCCAAGATTGTTCAACTGCCTCCCAGCATACATAAGGGGGATTACCAACAAACCCCTGGCTGTCTTCAAGCAGGCACTGGACAGGCACCTAAAGTCGGTACCTGACCAGCCAGGCTGTGGTTCGTACGTTGGACTGCGTGCGGCCAGCAGTAACAGCCTGGTTGATCAGGTTCTGGTCCAACATGAGGCCTGGTCACAGACCGGGCCGCAGGGGCGTTGACCCCTGGAATTCTCTCCAGGTAAACCCATCCTGTAGGTGGTAGTCAAAAGATTAGAGGCACATAATGGGTAGAGGTACTGGGCCGTAAAGTTCTGAGCACCGTGATAGCCTTTGTGCTGGAAACGAAAGTAAACAACGAGGTGACGTGAAGTATGTATCCGAATCTCATATGACCATTGGCAGTGTGGCGACGAAACTAATTGACTGATTGGCTTCGAAATAACATACATAATAGGGTTGTTATTTTATATAATAGCAGGGTAAACAAACCAGGGTACGGGTGGGGTTAGAACCCATGGCGAGTGAGTCATAAAACTCCAGGCCAGTGTGCAAGCCACTGGGCCAGCTGGCTACAATAAGATTCATCCAACTAGGCATATTTATACACCATAAGGAGGTTCCTATGGTGTATAAATATACTCACCATGGGTTCTATCCCCACCCGTACCGTGGTTTGTTTCCAATCATGTTATTACGATTTCATGAGTCATAATAACAGGGTGTTCTCAAAGAAATGCAACCCGTGGAAAATGCATATGTTATTGTAACTCGTTGTTCTGCTTCAGTGATGATTAAGTACATGAATGAGATTCACATTAAGAGAAAGAATATTCATTGTTAAAAGCTACATTAGGAGTGGAAGCCATAGATCACTATTAACATCAGAGTCATACAAAGATCACTATTAACATCAGTGACATACAAAGATCTTTTAAACATCAGTGACATACAAAGATCATTTAACATCGTGACATACAAAGATCACTATTAACATCAGTGACATACAAAGATCACTATTAACATCAGTGACATACAAAGATCACTATTAACATCAGTGTCATACAAAGATCACTATTAACATCAGTGACATACAAAGATCACTATTAACATCAGTGACATACAAAGATCACTATTAACATCAGTGACATACAAAGATCACTATTAACATCAGTGTCATACAAAGATCACTATTAACATCAGTGTCATACAAAGATCACTATTAACATCAGTGACATACAAAGATCACTATTAACATCAGTGTCATACAAAGATCACTATTAACATCAGTGTCATACAAAGATCACTATTAACATCAGTGACATACAAAGATCACTATTAACATCAGTGTCATACAAAGATCACTATTAACATCAGTGTCATACAAAGATCACTATTAACATCAGTGTCATACAAAGATCACTATTAACATCAGTGACATACAAAGATCACTATTAACATCAGTGTCATACAAAGATCACTCTGAACATCAGTGTCATACAAAGATCACTCTGAACATCAGTGTCATACAAAGATCACTCTGAACATCAGTGTCATACAAAGATCACTCTGAACATCAGTGTCATACAAAGATCACTCTGAACATCAGTGTCATACAAAGATCACTCTGAACATCAGTGTCACACACTGCAAGAACTACAGGTGAACATTAGACATATCAAAAAAGTCATTAAAACTTAAGTGTTCATTAATATGACTAGTAGTATACACGTACCTTGAAAATATTAATAAACTTGAAAATCTTTATTTCCATAGAAAAACTTAATTTACATCAGATAGTTTTATAATTTGTATTATTACAGGTTGGCTACTGAGTTACGAAAACATTGTATTACATTCTTATACAAAGCATTACAAACAGACTCATTCTAGACCTGAACAAAATTACTTAATTATGGTTGTATGTACACTTAGCCTTTGTGTGACAAATCAGTATGGATATTTTCGTAATTTAAAAACATACATTCTAAATTGTTGCGTCTCTTTCTGAACGTAATGACCCAATTCTGTATAATAGTCATTGTGAGAACACTCACAGTGTGTTGGTATCCAGTTCTTGGTAGTTACATTGTGGATAAGAGAGATAAGATTTCGTTCGGATTTTTAACCCCGGAGGGTTAGCCACCCAGGATAACCCAAGAAAGTCAGTGCGTCATCGAGGACTGTCTGAATTATTTTCATTGGGGTCCTCAATCTTATTTCCCAGGATGCAACCCACACCAGTCGACTAACACCCAGGTACCTATTTGCTGCTAGGTGAACAGGACAACAGGTGTAAGGAAACGCGTCGAAATGTTTCCACCCCGCCGGTAATCGAACCCGGATACTCCGCGTGTGAAGCGAGAGCTTTGCCAACCAGGCCAGGGCTGGCAGTCTGTAGGTATTCAAGTCTACATAATACTTAGAGAAGGTTTCGGGGGTCAACGCCCCCGCGGCCCGGTCTCTGACCAGGCCTCGTGATGGACCAGGGCCTGATCAACCAGGCTGTTACTGTAGGTCGCACGTAAACCGTCGTACGAACCATATCCCGGCTGGTCAGGTAAAGAAATACTTGGAAAAAAAATAGATAAAATTTAAAGCCCAAAAATGTAACTAGTCTGCGCAACATGCGCTTGTCTGGGTGTGTATTTGCATTTGTTATGCGTGAGCACCTCTGTACACGTGCCTGTGTATTGGCACGAATGCTCACTCACGTGTCTGCGTTAGAGTGCGTTTTAGTGAGTGAGAGGGTGAGTACGTGTGAATGAGCGTGAGTGATGGAGTGAGTTTATGGTATGTTCCGGTGTGCTAAAATCAAAGATTGATGTGAAAAACAAGTTGGTAGCTAACATCCAAACACCAGCCGATGCGAAGTCTGGGTTGGTTGTTCCTACTGAATGCGCTGTGCACCCGAGGACCCTTAACAATGGCTGTTACGCTTTCCTAATTTGTGACAGTCATGTAGTCAGGAGGAAGGTGACCAGGTATGTCGTCGGGGCATGCAGACGCATTGTAGATTTTGCAGAGTTCTGGGACGGAAAGGTAGTCGAGTGCTGTATACATTAAAAAAAATCCTACAGTGTCTCAATATGCAAAACACAAGGACAAACACACACAACAGATACACACACAACAGACACACACACAACAGACACACGCACAACAGACACACACACAACAGACACAGGCAATATTACTGTCTTTAAAACAGTAAATAAAGAAAATCATATCCGGTTAAGAGCAGTATTTTTCGATAAAATAAAACTTAAAACGCCTCAGATCTCGACAGATACCTTAGTAATTATAAAACTCGCTCCTTAACCTGACGGGCCTAAGGTATACAGTTAAAATTTGTATAAAAAAAACGGTCCACTGAAAACTGTGCAGAGAAACATGGTTCACAGTAAGCTGTCCTGGGTTATCTGAGGGTCTTCGCTTTAACAACCTGATAATATTCTCACATTAACTGTTTGAAAGTTTACGATGACGGGGAAATTGAGGTCGACACCCACGGGTTGTCCAGCCCTATACAAGACCCATCAAGATCTTACGTAACTTTGACCTATCTAGTCCCGTACTTGGCCCATAAAGTTACCGTGGCAAAAGTCTTTTGTTGAACAAACACTATACAGCAGCCTTTGCCTCCACATCCACCCACTCATTACCTGGAATTTTGTCATGCCCTTCACACCAACAGAACACTGCATCTGACGCCAGAAATATAAAATGAGGCACTAACTCTTAACTTCTCTGCTCCACATTAAAATCTGGAGTGCTAAATATGATGGTCATTGAATTGGTGATAACGAGAACATCCACTTCTCTTTATTCATTGTATACCCAACAACGAATGAGTAGCCTGAGATTATCTTCACTTTGTGTGCTCTAGTAACGAGCTTGTCCATAATCCTGTATTAATGATTAATGTAACAGGTTAGTGGTACACTCTCTACACGACCAACTTCTGTATAAATAGAAGGCAGGGCTTGTGCACGACCAGAAATCTTAATCAACAAGTTACCCTTGAAGATTATTTAAATGTTTATCATATGAACTTCACACTCCTCTAGATGGCGTATCCTGATACATAATTAGCAGTTATTACCAGTGGGCATAATCCTCTAAAGTACAGATGAACAAGTACCTCCCTACCACCATGGAGCTACTGAACTAGTACCTACCTACCACCACAGAACAAGTACCTACCTATAACTACGGAGCTACTAAACAAGTATCTACCTAACATCACAGAGTCACTGAAAAATGAGACACTTATGCCTCTTGTGTGTCGCCAGAGCTAAGGCTCCCACAGTAATGTTTCTAGTGAAGGGAAGCAACGACCGGCTCACCACCACCACTAAGTTAGAAAAATCGTATCTTTACTTCGCTCACCATTACAAGAATTGACGAAATTTGTGACCAAGGTGCCAAAAGTCAATTTCTGCAATGAACGGAATCAACACCAGTATTTGAAAAAAATGCAATAGCAATGACACTCGTCAAGCCGCAGTAGCCCTGTCGGTAGGCGACTGTCTAACTTGTGTCATAACTTCAGCGAGCAGCCTGCACAAAGATGATGTCACATTGACCTCAATGGAAATAAGTAAAGGACCCCAATGGAAATAAGTCGCTCTGTCTGATTTTTTTGGGTTATCCTAGGTTCTCTACACATATGCTGCTATGTATGATAATCTATGTAACTGTATGCTGCTACGACTCCCAGATGTTTCGCCTGAGTCGTCCTTGCCAAGACTCACTTCACTCTCGCCGGCAGACAGCCCCAGCGACAGTTCCAGTTGAGAAATGTCCTCCTGAGTCGCTTGCCAGAAGAAGTCCTGCCAAGTTGCCGAGTTCTAACGACGCTTCACTCGAGGGCACCAGCAGGTTGTGCCCCAGAATGAGTGAACCCTGAAGCTACTACAACGATGACTGCTTCACCGTTCCAAAGGAGACCGTACCCTGTTATGTCATAGCTCAGCTGCAGTGATGTCTCCTGTGTTGCAGTATCTGTCTAGACGCAAGAAGGCGTGCAGTGATGCCTCCGAGGATCACTGCCTTGGACCACAATGTTTTTTTGCACACCCCACCTTTTTTTCTTCCCTCCCTGTAAGACGTTTTTTTCCCATGGCCACATGTATATATATATATATATATATATATATATATATATATATATATATATATATATATATATATATATATATATTTATTTGTTATCTTACTGTGCCCTGTTCCTGCGAGAGAGACCGAGTTTTTTTTTACAGCCAATCATGGTCGAGGACGACCATGGGTAGGTGTTAGTTAATTAGTTAGTTTAATATCTTTATTATGCACCCCATACCTATCCTGTGGGCGGTCCTTGGGTAGGTGCCCGAGCGAAATGTAGACTGTGAGCCTACATGGCTAGTTTTTATAGTTGTCACCAGAGGGCAAGCCTGGTGGGCATGCCACTTCAACCCGCATCACCCTGCCTCTCTCTTACTCAAGCAGCCGACTTCACTCAGTCAACAAAGCCAATACTCCTCTCTCCCTCGCTGGGCATGGTCCTCCTGGGCCAGGGCAACTTAAACACATTGCCTGTGTACCCACGATCTTCGCAAATAAAGTAAGAAGCCTCTGAAACCTTATCATTCATTCCCGCAACCAATTACGCACGCAAATAATCCATGATATGTATGGAACTTGTATACATGTGTACTGCTGATGGGTAGTGTGGTATACCACGTCCTATGATTATTATGACTATCACAACACACACACCATTATTAAAATGTGCCAAAGTGGTTAGGCCACTTTCCTTCATTTTCCCCTTCTCACCACCCCCTCCCACCCTTTTTCCACATTCCATCTTTACCTATTCTACTTGCTCCCCAACTTACTAAACCTGTGGCTAAAACTCAGTGTTTGCATCTAGCTTCCTGGGTGAGGCACTTCCTGACTCTCGCAGTACTACATACCAGGACTGTGGTCTGAGTCTGAGGTAAATACACACAGGAACTATAAGGGAGAATTTCTAGCACCTCCATAGTGGCAATAACAATCAGGTTTGAGCCAAGGAAATGGAGATTAGCTTCAATTCTTTTAATCAAGAGCCCTCCCTCACCAGCATCAAGGAACTTCTCAGAGGGAAGACACGTTGAACTACAGTACATCCAGAAGATCCCTTAAACCGATGTGAAAATTATAAAACCATGTAGTGGGGAAACTAGCATGACTATGTGATATATAGTAGAGCAAAGTCTACAATAAAGCTACATCCCTGTACTCACCTAGTTGTGGTTGCAGGGATCGAGTCACAGCTCCTGGCCTGGTTACTACTAGGTCACTCTTCCTGCTCCATGAGCTTTACTATATCTCTGTATGTGGTATATCAGTGTCTACAACAAAGCTACATCATTGTATGTGGTATATCAGTGTCTACAACAAAGCTACATCATTATATGTGGTATATCAGTGTCTAAAACAAAGCTACATCTTTACACCCCGATCCACAAAGGAGGTGATCAAACAGACCTGAATAATTATAGACCAATTTCTAATTTACCACTGCCAACCATGTACAGACGTAAGTAAATTTACTTACATGATTCATTACCTTGTAACTAGTGAATTAATTACCATGTACCTTGTTCAGCTATCAAAACTTTGGGGCCCAGTCTCTGGACCCTATATATACCTCTGTAATCTGCAAATACCTTTGTAACTTGTCATGATTGTGACCATCTGAGTTCATTACCTTTGTAACTTGCTCAGCTATCAAACTTTGAGGTCCAGTCCCTGGACCCATTATGTACCTCTGTAATCTTTTGACTACCGCCCACAGGATGGGTATGGGGTGCATAATAAAGATATCAAACTAACAACTTTCTAAAATCTTCGAAAAATTAATTCATAGACAAATCTATTCCTACCTCGTCTCACACACTGTACTCAACCCCTGTCAATTTGGATTCAGGACAAACAAGAGCACAAACGATGCTATTACGCACATGTTGGAGTTAATATATACAGCACTTGAGAAAAAAGAAGTCCCACTGGGAATCTTCATTGATCTACGCAAAGCTTTTGATACAGTCGACCATGATTTACTGCTCACAAAATTAGCACACTATGGCATAAGGGGGCACTCACTCAACTACCTAAAGTCATACCTCACCGACAGAAGCCAATACGTGTACACAAATGGAGCGAACTCTTCCACACAACAAATTACAGTCGGAGTCCCTCAAGGAAGTGTCCTGGGGCCACTCCTATTCCTCATTTACATAAATGACCTACCGAATGCATCACAACTACTCAAACCCATTTTATTTGCAGATGACACAACATATGTCTTCTCTCACCCGAATCCAGTTATACTGGCCAACACTGTTAATGCCGAATTACAGAAAATATCAACATGGATGACGACTAACAAGCATACTCTCAATACTGACAAGACCTACTTCATACAGTTTGGAAGCAAAGCCACAAATGTTCCACTTAACATAACACTCAATGGTACACCCATCACAAAACTCACAGAGGGAAAATTCCTAGGAATCCACCTTGACAGTAGCCTTAAATTCCAAACACATATACAACAAATTTCCAAGAAAATCTCGAAGACAGTAGGCATATTATCAAAGATACGCTATTATGTACCTCAATCAGCTCTCCTTGCACTATATCATTCACTTATCTACCCGTATCTCACCTATGGAATCTGTGCATGGGGATCAACAACGTTAAATCACCTTAGACCTCTCATAACACAACAAAAGGCCGCAGTCAGAATGCTAACAAATTCCCACTCTAGACAGCATACTCCACCAATATTCAAAAGTCTCAAACTACTCACCGTAAAGAACATTCATACTTACTCTTGTGCCTACTACATATATAAAACTTTACACTCTAATATAAACCCTCTGCTCAAAACTCTCCTCACCAACTTTAATAGGACCCATGACCACAACACAAGACACAGATCACTTTTTGATATACCCCGTGTTCATATCAACCTATGTAAAAATTCTATGCACATAAAGGGCCCCAGAATCTGGAATTCATTACCAGTAAATATTAAGATAATCTTGTCTGAAAATCAATTTAAGACTCAACTCAAAAACCACCTACTCACCCAAAACTAAATGATCATACTATAAACTACTTTGAAAAATGCTCATTGTTACTTTACTATATGATAATCTCAATTTTTAATAATATGTTACTATTATGTTACCCCCTACTCATATTATAAGTTAATGTCAAAAATGCTCAATGTTATTTTCCTTAAGATAATCTCAATTCCATATTATCATTCAAGAATCTTAACACCTGTAACAATCTAATATCTAATACCATTATATAATAATTTAAACAGTAAAATTTCATCATATTGTAATTTTGAAAATAATTTTTAACTAGAATAAACTCAATAAATTTATCTAATATTAAGTACATAGTTTTTAAGGACTAGAATAAGCTGCCCCTAATGCCATGGCATGTCAGTGGCTCTCCTTGCACTCGATTTACATTAAAACTACCGATACCCATGTAATCTGCAATGAAATAAAATTTGTTTGTTTGTTTGTTTGTTTGTTTGTATATGTGATATATCAGTGTCTACAACAAAGCTACATCATTATATGTGGTATATCAGTGTCTAAAACAAAGTTACATCATTATATGTGATATGTCAGTGTTTACAACAAAGCTACATCACTATATGTGGTATATCAGTGTCTACAACAAAGCTACATCATTATGTGGTATATCAGTGTCTACAACAAAGCAAAACACTTGACGACTCTGTACGAGGCTTTTGCAACAGCGTCCGGCCTCCAGTTACTGAAGTGCGGAGGTAAAGGGAAGCAGCCACACACACACACATAAAACCAAGTGTGCTAAGGAATGGAAGAAGTATAGAAGGAAAAGGACCCAGGAGAATAAGGAGAGCAGTCGTAGAGCCAGAAATGAATATGCATAGGTAAGAAGGGAGGCCCAACGACAATATGAAAATGACATAGCAGCGAAAGCCAAATCTGGACCAAAGCTGTTGTACAGCCACATCAGGAGGAAAACAACAGTCAAGGACCAGGTGATCAGGCTGAAGAAGGAAGGAGGAGAGATCACAAGAAACGACCACGAAGTATGTGAGGAACTCAACATGAGATTCAAAGAAGTGTTCACAGAGGAGACAGAAGGGACTCCAGAAAGACGGAGAGGTGGGGTACATCACCAAGTGCTGGACATAATACATACAACCGAGGGAGAAGTGAAGAGGCTGCTGAGTGAGTTAGATACCTCAAAGACGATGGGGCCGGACAACATCTCTCCATGTGTCCTGAGAGAGGGAGCAGAGGCACTATGTGTACCCCTAACAACAATATTCAACATCTATCGAAACAGGGAGACTGCCTGAGGTATGGAAGAAGGCAAATGTAGTCCCAATTTTTAAAAAAGGAGACATACATAAGGCACTAAACTACAGACCAGTGTCACTGACATGTATAGTATGCAAAATCATGGCGAAGATTATCAGGAGAAGAGTGGTGGAGCACCTAGAAAGGAATGAGCTTATCAATGACGGCCAATACGGTTTCAGGAATGGGAAATCCTGTGTGACAAACCTTCTAGAGTTCTGTGACAGGATGACAGTAGTAAGACAAGAGAGAAAGGGGTGGGTAGATTGCATTTTCTTGGACTGTAAGAAGGCGTTTGACACAGTTCCATATAAGAGATTAGTGCAAAGGCTGGAGGACCAGGCAGGGATAACAGGGAAGGCACTCCAATGGATTAGGGAATACCTGTGAGGTGGTGAGGTGTCAGAGTGGGCGCCGGTGACGAGTGGGGTTCCACAGGGGTCAGTCCTAGGACCGGTGCTGTTTCTGGTACGTATTTGTGAACGACATGACGGAAGGAATAGACACCTAAGTGTCCCTGTTTGCAGATGATGTAAAGTTGATGAGAAGAATTCAATCGGACGAGGACCAGGCAGAACTACAAAGGTATCTGGACAGGCTGCAAGCCTGGTCCAGAAGTTGGCTCCTGGAGTTCAACCCCACCAAGTGCAAAGTCATGAAGATTGGGGAAGGGCAAAGAAGACCGCAGACTAGGGGGCCAGAGACTACAAACCTCAATCAAGTAAAAAGTTCTTGTGGTGAGTATAACACCAGGCACATCTCCAGAGGCGCACATCAACCAAATAACTGCTGCAGCATACGGGCGCCTAGCAAACCTAAGAACAGCATTCCGACATCTTAATAAAGAATCGTTCAGGACCCTGTACACTGTGTACGTTAGGCCCATATTGGTGTATGCAGCACCAGTTTTGAACCCACACCTAGCCAAGCACGTAAAGAAGCTAGAGAAAGTGCAAAGGTTTGCAACAAGACTAGTCCCGGAGCCAAGGGGTATGTCCTACGAGGATAGGTTAAGGGAAATCGACCTGACGACAATGGAGGACACGAGAGATAGGGGGGACATGATAACGACATATAAAATACTGAGAGGAATTGACAAGGTGGACAGAGACAGAATGTTCCAGAGATGGGACACAGCAACAAGGGGACACAGTTGGAAGTAGAAGACTCAGATGAATCACAGGGATGTTAGGAAGTTTTTCTTCAGTCACAGAGTGGTCGGGAAGTGGAATAGTTTGGGAAGCGATGTAGTGGAGGCAGGTTCCATTCTTAGCTTTAAGAAGAGGTATGATAAAGTACATGGCGCAGGGAGAGTGACCCAGTAGCGGACAGTGAAGAGGCGGGGCCAGGAGCTATGAGTCGACCCCTGCAACCACAACTAGGTGAGTACAACTAGGTGAGTACACACACACACACACACACATAACTAACACACAACTGGATAGTGCCGTGGTTTACAAGAAGGCTGGTCCTAGAACTAAACCTGGTGACGGAAGGGCCGAAGGGTACATAACGTCCCAAATACTGAGAGGAAGGGTGCCGAGAGGCGGGGAACAGATACACCGGGGAAGGGGGGAAGAGCTGCATCTTAAAAACACATGTAAGTCACAGGGATGTCAGGAAATACTTCTTAAGCTTCAAAGTGGTCAAAATGATTTGGAGGGCTAGGTGGTTGAGGCAGGATCCATAAGCACAGCTTCAAGAATATAATAGTGCTCACAAGGCTAGGAGAGAGTGAACCCAGCAGTTTCCAGCTGAGAGACGTGGCCAGGAGCTGAAACTCTACTCTTGCAACCACAAATAGACTAGTAAAAATGAGAACACACACATAACCACAAATGTGGACGTACACACGAACATGATAATCAACTTTTATTGATGTGATTCCATAGGTGGCTGCTGCTGCTGCTGCTGACCTTGAAGCCTTGTCTACACTGCCACAGCAGTGATCACACCCAGCAGTGATCACACCCAGCAGTGACCACACCCAGCAGTGATCACACCCAGCAGTGACCACACCCAGCAGTGATCACACCCAGCAGTGACACCCAGCGTGACACCAGCAGTGATCACACCCAGCAGTGACCACACCCAGCAGTGATCACACCCAGCAGTGACCACACCCAGCAGTGATCACACCCAGCAGTGACCACACCCAGCAGTGATCACACCCAGCAGTGACCACACCCAGCAGTGATCACACCCAGCAGTGACCACACCCAGCAGTGATCACATCCAGCAGTGACCACACCCAGCAGTGATCACACCCAGCAGTGACACACCCAGCAGTGATCACACCCAGCAGTGATCACACCCAGCAGTGATCACACCCAGCAGTGATCACACCTAGCAGTGATCACACCCAGCAGTGATCACACCTAGCAGTGATCACACCCAGCAGTGATCACACCCAGCAGTGATCACACCCAGCAGTGATCACATCCAGCAGTGATCACACCCAGCAGTGATCACACCAGCAGTGATCACACCCAGCAGTGATCACACCCAGCAGTGATCACACCCAGCAGTGATCACACCCAGCAGTGATCACACCCAGCAGTGATCACACCCAGCAGTGATCACACCAGCAGTGATCACATCCAGCAGTGATCACACCCAGCAGTGATCACACCCAGCAGTGATCACACCCAACAGTGATCACACCTAGCAGTGATCACACCCAGCAGTGATCACACCCAGCAGTGATCACACCCAGCAGTGATCACACCCAGCAGTGATCACACCCAGCAGTGATCACACCAGCAGTGATCACACCCAGCAGTGATCACACCCAGCAGTGATCACACCCAGCAGTGATCACACCCAGCAGTGATCACACCCAGCAGTGATCACACCCAGCAGTGATCACACCCAGCAGTGATCACACCAGCAGTGATCACACCCAGCAGTGATCACATCCAGCAGTGATCACACCCAGCAGTGATCACATCCAGCAGTGATCACACCCAGCAGTGATCACACCAGCAGTGATCACACCCAGCAGGATCACGACAGTGATCAACACGTGACACCCAGCGATCACCGGTGACACCGCGATCACCCCAGCGCACCAGCAGTGATACCACAGATACGCTGATCACCGCATGATCACCCAGTGATCACACCGTGACCCCCGCGTATCACCGTACACATGATCACCAGCGTGACACACCATGATCACCAGCGGACACCAGCGTATCACCACGTGACCACGCAGTATCCACGCAGCCCCAGTGATCACACACGTGATCACAGTGATCACCAGTATCCACGCGTGATCCACAGCAGCACACAGAGATACACCCAGCGTGATAACAGCGTGACCCACAACATCAACAGTTATTCATGTACGTAACTCATGACTGACAGTTATTCATGTACGTAACTCATGATTGACAGTTATTCATGTACGTAACTCATGACTGACAGTTATTCATGAACGTAACTCATGATTGACAGTTATTCATGTACGTAACTCATGAATGACAGTTGATAATGTACGTAACTCATGACTGACAGTTATTCATGTACGTAACTCATGATTAACAGTTATTCATGTACGTTACTCATGACTGATCAGTTGTTCATGAATGTAACGCTGCCAGCTGTTCCTCAAAGTCATCCAACTTAACAATCAGTTCTCCAAGGTCTCACCACAACTTTTGCCTCTCTCTCTCTCTCTCCTCCCTCTCTCTCTCTCTCTCTCTCTCTCTCTCTCTCTCTCTCTCTCTCTCTCTCTCCCTCTCGATCCTCTCTCTCTCTCTCTCTCTCTCTTCTTTAATATGAATAAGACCGGAAGAGTTTTGTAAGAGTGAAGCAGTACACTGACACATGTGGGTTACCAACATGGAACACATGTGGGTTACCAACATGAACACATGAAGGTTACCAACATGGAACACATGTGGGTTACCAACATGGAACACATGTGGGTTACCAACATGAAACACATGTGGGTTACCAACATGGAACACATGAGGGTTACCAACATGGAACACATGTGAGTTACCAACATGGAACACATGAGGGTTACCAACATGGAACACATGTGGGTTACCAACATGGAACACATGAGGGTTACCAACATGGAACACATTTGGGTTACCAACATGGAACACATGAGGGTTACCAACATGGAACACATGTGGGTTACCAACATGGAACACATGAGGGTTACCAACATGGAACACATGTGGGTTACCAACATGGAACACATGTGGGTTACCAACATGGAACACATGAGGGTTACCAACATGGAACACATGTGGGTTACCAACATGGAACACATGTGGGTTACCAACATGGAACACATGTGGGTTACCAACATGGAACACATGTGGGTTACAACATGGAACACATGAGGGTTACCAACATGGACATGGGTTACAACATGAACATGTGGGTTACCAACATGGAACACATGTGGGTTACCAACATGGAACACATGTGGTTACCAACATGGAACACATGGTTTACCAACATGGAACACATGTGGGTTACCAACATGGAACACATGTGGGTTACCAACATGGAACACATGTGGGTTACCAACATGGAACACATGTGGGTTACCAACATGAAACACATGTGAGTTACCAACATGGAACACATGAGGGTTACCAACATGGAACACATGAGGGTTACCAACATGGAACACATGTGGGTTCACACTAAACATGGAGTTCCCAACATGAAACATGGGTTACCAACATGGAACACATGAGTTACCAACATGGAACACATGAGGGTTACCAACATGGAACACATGTGAGTTACCAACATGGAACACATGTGGGTTACCAACATGGAACATATGTGGGTTACCAACATGGAACACATGAGGGTTACCAACATGGAACACATGAGGGTTATCAACATGGAACTCATGTGGGTTACGAACATGGAACATATGTGGGTTACCAACATGGAACACATGAGGGTTACCAACATGGAACACATGTGGGTTACCAACATGGAACACATGTGGGTTACCAACATGGAACACATGAGGGTTACCAACATGGAACACATGTGAGTTACCAACATGGAACACATGAGGGTTACCAACATGGAACACATGTGGGTTACCAACATGGAACACATGTGGGTTACCAACATGGAACACATGAGGGTTACCAACATTGAACACATGTGGGTTACCAACATGGAACACATGTGGGTTACCAACATGGAACACATGAGGGTTACCAACATGGAACACATGAGGGTTACCAACATGGAACACATGAGGGTTACCAACATGGAACACATGAGGGTTACCAACATGGAACACATGTGAGTTACCAACATGGAACACATGAGGGTTACCAACATGGAACACATGAGGGTTACCAACATTGAACACATGGGGTTACCAACATGGAACACATGAGGGTTACCAACATGGAACACATGGGGTTACCAACATGGAACACATGGGGTTACCAACATGGAACACATGAGGGTTACCAACATGGAACACATGTGAGTTACCAACATGGAACACATGAGGTTACCAACATGGAACACATGTGAGTTACCAACATGGAACACATGAGGTTACCAACATGGAACACATGAGGGTTACCAACATGGAACACATGAGGGTTACCAACATGGAACACATGAGGGTTACCAACATGGAACACATGAGGGTTACCAACATGGAACACATGAGGGTTACCAACATGGAACACATGAGGGTTACCAACATGGAACACATGTGAGTTACCAACATGGAACACATGAGGGTTACCAACATGGAACACATGAGGGTTACCAACATGGAACACATGTGGGTTACCAACAGCTATAACCAGTCACACCGATCAAATAACAACCCTGAATATGAAGGTGGAAGAAGCAATCAAGGACTGGAATAACAACATGCACACTCGACTTGATGAATATCTTGATTTTCAAGATGACAAAACTGAACAAGATAACTTGTCTGATGCAGTTATAATAAACAACAACCACATTCCCAGAGACATAACTCAATCCCAGTGCAAGGAAACTGCTATCAACATATTACAAGACCACCTACCAGTTAATGTGCAAAGTAATGAAATCAAAGAAACACGATTGCTAGTATTATGATCAGACTTCATTCATATGATACAATAAAGGACCTAATTAAATCAGCAGTGAAAAAATTTCTATATCAAACGAACGTGATCTCACCAACTTCCTTAGACAAGCTGACGTTACCATTACTGATTAGCAAAGTGTCCTCAACACATTATATACGTGTGGTGTATTAGTGTATGTTCCTACTACATTATTGTGCAATTCTTTGTACCAACTACCTCATATACAATGTACTTTTTTTTAGTGATATTACTTGCTTAAACTTTATACTATAAATCAAATCTTGCTTCTAAATTAATTTTATATCATATTTACTATCTATCCATTTAATTTAGTCCCCATTTATATATTCTCTTGAAATAGTTCTCAACAAATCAATACCTAGTACTGCCTTTCATCCAATAACTCCTTTACTTGAAGCTTTAAAAAATAATTAAAGTGTTAATTCTGGTGCTAAAGTGTTTTACTCTCATTGTTTACTATTATATTCCCTAAAGTGTTTACTCTCATTGTTTACTATTATATTCCATAGTTTCTTTATTTTTAAAAAAAATATCTAACTGCCACAGTTCTTATAATAATTTTTATTACAATAATTAAGGTGCTAACTCAGGTGCTAAATTACTTTACTTTCATTGTTTGCTATTATTTTCCCTAGCTCCTTTATTCCTAGCTTTAGAATAACTACCATAGTTCAATTAATTGCATTTGTATAAATTAACTAAGGTACAAATTCACGTGCCAAGAACTCTTTCAAATATCCTATATCTCTGTGAACAATTGTTCAAAATTGTAATAATCCAATAGTTACTAAGAATTTAATCTAGTACCATATTATTAAGTTTAGTATTATCCATTGTTCTCAAGTCTAGTTATAGAATCACACAAAATCTTATGATTACAGGCATTGATCCTGATATCAACCTATTATTAAATGACTTACATGATTCCAACAGCAACTGTAACTATTACACAGCAGATCAAGCAAAGACATTACTCAGAGCCAACAATAACATAACTATCTTCAATTACAATGTTAGATCTTTGAGCAAACATTATGATGACCTCACAGCACTACTCCAATCCCTCCAGACCAATATGTCAATCATCACACTCACTGAGACCTGGCTGAAGCCTGATACTACAGATGTCTATGCCATCCCAGGTTACACAGCCATTCACAACTGTAGGA
>WNWK01013173.1:0-56342 GCA_009830355.1 Cherax destructor | reverse complement strand
TGTGACGGGAGTTCCTGGGGTTGAATTTCCTCTAAACCCTTTTAAAATTTATATTTTGTTTCGTCATTTTAATTGTTTCCCTGTTCTGCAAAATTGTACAACCCCCTTTTATCTAGACCCAATAGTATTCTTCTGTTCCCAAATATTTATTGTACAAGGACTTAATTTTAATAAACTGTTTTTGGGTGGAATAGTAATATTCACTGCCCCGATTATTCTTATTATTCTTTTTCTTAAAATTTTTTTGCTTTTTTTTTAAAGTCTGGGGAGGGTGGGTAGTGTTGGGTGGTAATAAAGGGGTGATGGTGAGTCCCAGGTGACCCCACATTCCCTCCCCCTCACACGACACACCTTCCTGCCTACTCCCCCCCCCTTTCCCCCCCTATTCCCCAATTACCCCTTGGGTTCCTTTTCCCCCTACATGAAAATTTCCTCTGCCCTTTGGGCCCCCCTTCTTATGTGCATAATCATTTCTTGTCTACGACTGTCTCCTTATTCTCCTGGGTCCTTTTCTTTTCTTTACCTCTTCCTTTCCCCTGGCACATTGGTTTTTGTTTTCCCCTGCCCCCCTTTGGGTGAACCATGGGCTCATCCTGGTTTTTTTCCTTTCTCCTGTTCCTTTTGGGGTTAAACCTCTCCTCAGCTTCCTTCAAATTGTTGTTTTTATATCTCGTCTGACCCCTTGACTCTCTGCCCCCTAACCCCAGGGAAAAAGTTCTTCAGGCCCACGTAGTCACTTTCCTTAGTTTGGTTCATTCACCCCTTCCTGTTTCCCCCCTCCACTTTAACTCTACTTTTAATTAAAAATCTTAGAACCTATGACCCTTTAAGGGGGTTTTCATGTGTGATGCCCCTCAATCTGTGCTTCGGGGTGAATCTAGGCCCAGTCCCCTGGTTGTCCCTCCTCTCTCTTTTGGGTAGTGCCCCCAGTTTTGGGTTTGAGATTTTCCAGGACCCCCTTTTCAGCATCAGACCCCCACGTTTCTTGGCCCCCATGTGGCTCTAAGTTCCCCCCAATCATTTCCTTATGGTTGGTCCCCCATGACCCGGGTTTCCCCCCTGCCCACTCGACCCCTTTCCCGGCCCTTCGGCCAGTGTGTAAATTTGCTCTATTACTCTCACCCCATCATTTTCCCTTCCCCTTTTCCTGCTGTTCTGTGGGGGGTTTTCCATCCTGAAATTACCATTGGGACCTCCGGGCTGTGCGTTCCTACTATTAACCCCACTTCTCCTCTGTCTCCCTCTCCAGCTCTAAAAAAATCCCTTTGGGTTTTTTGATCAGCAATTTCCCCCTCCACCCTTTTTCCCTCTGTCTTTCCCCCCAGGATCGGGTACCCCTTTGGGAAAAGGGTTGGCATCTGTTATCATGGCCTGTGAGGGGGGTTTTCTGTAGTTTTTAATGCCCAGTGATCCCTCTTTGACCCCTTCGTGCCCTCGCCCACTTATTTGTTATTCCATCAGTTTCTCTTTTTAACATGTTTTTGGGGGTCTGGGGGTGGGGGACCTGGGGGGTGTATGGGACAATCTCCTTTTTTCTGCCGGGTCTTTTTGTGTCCTTTCCCCTCTTTTCCCCCTGAATAAACCTCCCTTTTCCTCCCCCATTTTTCCCCCCTTTCCCGCCCGGACAGGTTTTCTTTTTTTTTCCTGTACCTTGGTGACAATGTTCCCTGCTTTTCCCCCTTTCCCCTCCACCCCCCCCACTGTTTGGAAAGCAGATAAATGGTTTTTCCCCCTTCCCCCTGGGGTTATGCTTTTCTTTGCTGGCCTCCCCTGTAACCCTTCACCTGTTTCCTCATTTTTTGGCCCCTTTCCGGCCTGCCCACCCCCAATTCTTCTTTTTCCCCCCCAACCTCTCTTCCTTTTCAAACTCTCTCTCCTTTTTGCTGGGCTCCTAGGTTTTCTCCCCTCTTTTTTCATCCTTTTCCTCCTTAATTCCCCCTCCGACCATTCTCCCTGGTTGGGCCCGAGTCCCCCCCGGGGGTTAGTCACAGCATCTGCCCCCCTTTCCTGGTCCCTATCCCTTTCCCTTTCCTAGCTTTATCATCCTCTTCTTAAAGTTTGTATGGTCCTGCCTCCACACCTCCTTTTCCCAGATTATTCCACTTCCTGATAAGTCCTCCGTAAGTCCCCCCCGTGATTTCCAGCCCCCAATTTCCCCTTGCGCCCCCCTTTTGTTTTCCCCCTCTTAAAATCCTGTCTCTGTCCCTCTTGCATTCCTCTCAGTTTTTGTTATCATGCCCCCCCTTCCCCCTATCCTCCGGTCGTCAGGTCGGTTCCCCTTTTAACCCCCCTTTAGGGATGCCCCTTAGTTCGGGTGCCCTTTTTAAAAAACCCCTTTCTGTTTTTTGCGTGTTTGCAAGGTTGGGCCCAAATGGTTTGCTCCCAAATGGGCTTTGAACACGGTGTACAGGGGAACGACTCCTTACTGAGATCCCGGGCTTTCTTAGGTTCTTTAGTTGCCCAAATGGTGCAGCAGTTATTTAATTAAAAGTGTGCTTCAGGAGATTTTCGGTTTTACACACCCCAAGATCCTTTTCTCTGAGTGAGGTTTGTAGTCTTTGGCCCCCCCTTTTGTACTCTGCGGTCCTCTTTGCCCACCCCCCATCTTCCCTTTGCACTTGGGGGGTTGAACTCCAGGAACCAGTCGCGGGGGAATTTTGGCCCCGAAGCCTGTTCAGATCCCTCTGTAGTCCTTTTTTTGTCCTCCTCCGAGTGAATTATATCATTAGGTTCACATCGTCTGCAGCCCCCTTTCCCTTTCCCTTATGCCGTTCACATGTACCAGAAAGAGCACCGTCCTAGGCCCGGCCCTGTGGGGAACCCCCCGGGGGCCCCTGACTGGGTGATGCCTTCCCATCAGGTATTCTCTGCCCCTTGCAGTGCCTTCCCTGTTATCCCTGCCAGGTCCTCCAACTTTTGCACTAATCTCTTGTGTTGGAACTGTGGGGCCCTTTTTACAGCCAAAAAAACCAAAATTTTCCCACCCCTCTCTTTTTATTACAGCTACCCCCCTTTTCATAGAACTCTAGTAGGTTTGTGACCAGGATTTCCTGTCTCTAAAAGTACGGTTGGGGGTTTATAATCTCTTTTTCCCTTTTTAGGTGGTCCACCACTCTTCTTGTACTCACCTAATTGTGGTTGCAGTGGTGGGGAAAATCAGCTCCGGCCCCCCCCCTCTTCGCTGTCCACTACTGGGTCTCTGCTCCCCCCTGCTCCATGAGTTTTTCATATTTAAAACCCCATGTAGGTTCCCCCCCCTCCATTCTTCCTTTTGACTATTCGACTTCTAACTACTCTATTACTGAAGAAGTGCTTCCTAACACCCCCTTTTACTCATCTGAGTCTTCAACTTCCGGGTTTTGTCCCCTTGTTTCTGTGTTCCCCCCCCGGTTTGTTGTACTCACCTATTTTTTTTCCCCACCTATTTGTGGTTGCAGGGGTCGATTCATGGCTCCTGGCCCCGCCTCTTCACTGATTGCTACTAGACCATCTCCCCCTGCTCCAGGGGTTTACCCCAAAACCCAGTTTAAAAAAATTTTGTAGGTTCCCCGCCTCACTAAGTCACTTTCTAGGCTATTCCACTTCCTGACAACTCTATGACTGAAGAAATACTTCCTAACATCCCTTTGACTCATAGGAGTCTTTAAATTCCCCAACTTCCCCCTTTTTTTCTGTGTCCCCTCTCTGGAACATCTTGTCTTCCCACCTTACCTATGCCTCCTTTTTTTTATATCCCCGTTATCAAGTCTCCCCAAACCCCCCCTGTCCTCTAGTGTCGTCAGGCCGATTTCCATAACCTTTCTTCGTAGGACAATCCCAAAGCTCTGGGACTAGTTTTTTTTGCAAACCTCTGCACTTTCTCTAAATTTCCTGACGTGCTTGACCAGGGTTTCCAAACTGGTGCTGCATACCCCAGTATGGGCCTGACTTAGGTTTTCTGAGTCTTGAACGATTCCTTAGTGAGGTTTGGAACCCCTATTCTTAGGTTTGCCAGCCGCCCGTATGCCAGCAGTTTTTTTGTACCCCCCTAATTGTACCCCCCTAATTGTGGTTGGGGGGGTGAGACTCACCCCCCTGGCCCCGCCTCTTCGCTGTCTGCTACGGGTCTCTGCCCCCCCTGCTCCATGATTTTTTATCATACCTTGTCTTAAAACTATGTATGGTTCCTGCCTCCACTATATCTTTCTCTAGCCCTTTTTCCACTTCCTAAACTACTCTGTGGCTGAAGAAATTTTCCCCCTGACATCCCTTTGACCATCTGAGTCTTCAGCTTCCAGTTGTCCCCCTTTTTTTCTGTGTTCCCTCCAAAACAACCTGTCACTATCTACCTTGTCAATTCCCCGCTTTTATTTTGTATGTCGTTATCATGCCCTCTGACCCTTCTTTCCTCCAGTGTTGTTAGTCCTATTTCCCTCAACCTTTTTCCCCATAAGACAGACCCCTGAGTTGTGGAACTAACCTTGTCGCAAATTTTTCCCCTTTCTCTAGTTTCTTAAACGTGCTTGACCAGGTGTGGGTTCCAGACTGGTCCCATACTCTAGTATGGGCCTGACTTATACGGTATACAGTGTCTTAAAGGGGTTCCTTGAAAGGTAAGGAAACCCCTAATCTTAGGTTTGCCAGTCGCCCATATGCTGCCGCTTTTATCTGGTTGATGTGGGGCTTCCGGAGACGTGTTGGTGTTATACTCACCCCAAGGTCTTTCTCCTTTGATGAGGTTTGTAGCCTTTGTCCACCTACCTTTTGTACTCTGTCAGCGGTCTTCTTTCCCCTTTCCCCCGATCTTCATGTTTTTGCATTTGGTGGGGTTAAATTCGAGAAGCCAGTTGCTAACCAGATGTCAAGCTTGTCCAGGTCACTTTGAAGTCCTGCTTGGTCTTCATCCGATGTGATTCTCCTCTTTTTAAATTTTACATCATCTGCGAAAAGGGCACTTCTGAGTCTATCCCATCCGTCATGTCTTAGCATATAGAAAAAAATAGCATGGTCCTAGGACTGCCCCCCCCCGGTACACCGCTCGTCACGGCGCCCACTGTGATACCTCATCACGCCCCAAGATTGTTGCCCCCCTGTGAGGTTTCCCCCGTCCTTCCCCGTGCCCTTCCTGTTATACCCCTTGGTCTTCCATTTTTTTACTAATCTCAGGGGGGAACTGTGTCGGCCTTCCTGCAGTCCAAGAAAATCAGTAACCCCCCCCTTCTCTCTTTTCCACCTCTGTTACTTTATCATAGAACCCCAGGAGGTTTGTTACACAGGATTTCCTTCCCCCAAACCTGCTGTCTGGCGTTGATTAACCTGTTCTGCTCCAGATGTGTGTGTGTGTGTGTGTGTGTGAGGGGAGTGTGGGGGAAGTGAGAGAGAGGGGTTACACACACACACACATAACCTGTTGCGTCATGCCCAGCTCATGAAATACGGGGGTCCCCTTAATCATCCATGTTTAGTGATACCTCAAAATAATCTCTCCATACCTCCAGGGCGGTTCCCCCCTCAAACATCATATCAGCATCACGCCTAACTACAAAATCCATTAGATCTTCAAATTTTTTTTAAAATTTTTTTCTCAAAAATTTACTTATCCTCGAATATTTTTTATAATGACTCCTCATTCTCGTACCTTTTTTTTTCTCTTGTGCTCCCTCACTATTTTTCGGCTCCATGTACCCCCATTTTTACGAGATTTTTTAATATTTTAACTTTCCCTCTCGCTAAGCCTCAGTCCACCCTCAACTTCCCTCCAGCACCCACTCTTCTATAACAATTATCGTCACCTGAACAAAAGTACCATTGCGTTCTTAAATCCATATCATACACACGTGCGCGCGTGTTTTTAATATGGATTTAAAACGATCGATTTCGCGGCCTTCACAGAGCCCCACACTAAAGACCATTTTTGCGGCAAAGTGTGGATGACTGGATAACGTTTTATATACGACAGAAAGAACCAGCAACAAAGTGGGGTTGGCCTTCTTCGAAGGTCGCCCCCTTAGCACAAACGGTAGTTGAAGTTTAAACAATAAAGTTAAGAACCAATATTTAGTCTTTATGGTTGTATATAACCCCCAAAAATGAAACTTCCCACCCAGTTCAAGGAACAGTTGATTAAAACTGATTATTGTCTGGAAAATCTTGAACTCGCCCCAAATATCTCGCATCTTGGTGATTTCAATTTAAGACATACAAAATGGAAGAATGTGAAATATTGTTGTGAGGAGATAATCTCAGGAGGCAGCTGAGATCAAGTCTCCACAAATGAGCTATTGAATTTTTGAAATAAATTCACCATCAGCAAACAAATAGTGGTGCCAGCAAGACTGAAAAACAAATATTTTTCATGAATATTGACGACCTGGTACGAAATGTAATAGTATCAAAGACAGTTAATTCTATAAAAAACCTAATCGAATTCCAGACTTGTATGCACGGGTTGTCCTGACCACTAAAATGTTTATAGATAATCAGTCTTCACCAAATTCAACTTTAATTAACAAGAACATCAACGGGAGATCAAATATACCCCCGTCCTTAATTTGTATGCTGGGAAGATATCTTAAATTACATGAATCCGAACCAGTGCCTTAAAAGGATCAATTCTTTGGCAGCTGGTATGCTCAAAGGTATATTCAAAACAGAAATAGAAGAGCCAAGATACACTCCTTCTACAGGTGAAGGCGGAGAATCCCGGGGCTTTTCAGGGTGCTAGACTTATGCAGAAGGAAGTCCCGGATACTGAAGTAGAAAATATTGAATTTAAGGTTAAATGATTCATACAGGATGCAGGCTTTAAGAATGAGCTAAAAAACAATTTGAAATTGAAAGAAATCAAAAAGTATTTCTTTCATTTGCCAAAAGCAATGTATAAATTATATAGAATTTGCTCTGCTGCAGTTAGCTGAAGAAAATAGAAGAGCGGCCACTGAGCACTTTTTAATGACGAAATTGTAAAGGTTTCCCATTATAATGAAGTTACTTCAAAAAGGATTTTAATTTTAGAAAAAACTGAAGAATTCTTTCACTGGGAATCTGGAATCTAAAACGTTTAGAAGCAGTTCAAAAGTGCTTTAAATGCAATTTACAACAGAACCAACGAAAGTGGATAACCTGCTTTACCAGATTCCAGTAAACAATGAAACCGTACAAAATAATCGAAATGTTATGGAAGAACTTGTCACATGTCATCACTAATATATTAACTTCAATATTAATTGGGAGGATGTTAATAAGGATAATGCAGTAAAAAGGCCCCATATTATCACTTTGCAAATTTTAATGAACGTATATAGCACCTGCGTAGCTTTTGACTGGGGTAACTTAGGTAGGCGACTCCACCGATGAAGGTCTTACAAACAGTAATGAAAAAAAACTGAAAAATGACATACTATTCTAAATAATGTACAGACTATCCAGAGAGCATACAGTCTTAAAGAAAAATTATTCCAGCATTTTCCCAAATGGAAAAATAGATTAAAACCTTTCTTAGAATATAAGTGAGAATTTGCAGTCACATCCGAATTAATATGTTGAGAGAGAGAGAGAGAGAGAGAGAGAGAGAGAGAGAGAGAGAGGAAGAGAGAGAGGAAGAGAGAGAGGAAGAGAGAGGAAGGAGGGAGAGAGAGGAGAGGGAGAGAGAAGAGAGGAGAGGAGAGGAAGAAAGAGAAGAGAAGAGAGGGAGAGAGAAGAGAGGAAGAGAGAGAAGAAGAGAGAGAGAGAGAGAGAGAGAGAGAGAGAGAGAAAATGAATCTCAACGAGAATTGAAATTAAAGTTACAGGCGAATCAATCCAAGATCAGCAAGAAATGCAGCTCTATTTTTTAACAGTTATCTCCAGTCCTCACACAAATCAAACCATATCCCAAGAATTAAAAATTATAGTGTGCCTGAAGAAAATATTGAAGTAATAGTGACGTTGATATGAAAACAATAGCCGATTTTAGCAGCGTCCCCAGGCACCGAACTGTTATCAAAGGGAACTTAAGTAAAGATGGAAACGGCGACAACGGGGGTTGTCGGGCTTATCAGTCAACACAAAAAAAATAACCGTAGAAAAAAAGAGGAGTTTGAGGCAGTCAGTCCTTTGGGACTGATTACCTAGAACGTCCTGTTTCCACCCGTACCGGGGATTGACCCCGGACCTCAGTGTGAGCTGAGTGCGCTCAATCGAACTAGGACACTTTGAGCTACGGAACTTGCCATGGATTCAATCCTCACCCGTTTGGTGGCTTGTTTAAGTTAGTGATAAGTATAAATATACCACTAATCAATTTAAATAAATGAACACACGTAAAAGTACTGAATATTTTATTGCCTAAATTAGTAGTCAAATTACTAAACCAATATTAGCTGAAATAACAAGAATGCACTAACGAATATCAACGGATCAAAGAGGCCGTTCATTCCTAACATTAACTGATCTTCAGTAAAACTTTTGAGACAATGGTCATATAAATAACAATACAACGTTGTTTATGTGGATTTTAATAAGGCTTTCGATGCGTTCCATATGAAGACAGTTTAAGAAAGTGACAGCACAAGATACTGGAGAAAATCTTCTCTCGTGAATCAAGCACTGATTGACTCATACGAGGCAGTGTTTCAGGGATGGGGACTGGTCACATGGGGAATCACACAAAAAACAATTTTGCGTTCTTTATTCATAATTTATATTAACTTTAATGTGGAATGAAGGAATGAGTAATTTCTATGACGACAGAAAAATAGGACGAATAACAGATTCGGAGGAAGACTAGTGAACTTCTGGAAGATTAGGACAAGCTAATGTTGTGGTCCGAAAAGTGGTGAGGAAGTTGAATGGGAAACAGCACAGACCTAATGATAATAACCTCATATATTTATAAACTATTGATCGTTCTAAGGCTAAAAGACTACTTGGATTTATGGGAACAGTTATAAATAACATGAACAAACTTTATTCAACAGTTCCATACATTATTGATATGATATCACTTGCATTATGTTAATCTAGAATGGATATAAATGCATTGGAGAACAGAGGAAAGAATACCAAAATTAATACACCATTACGAAGACAATAATATCCTTGAAGCTGCACAGTTAAGAATATCTAACCGAGAAAAAAATTGGAAGAATGGATTAAAGTTGGATAAATTACCATTTAGAAAGCATAGAGCAAAGTTTTAGTTTAGCAATTGAGATGTAAATGAATGGGACAATGTGCTTAATTGAATTACTGAAGCTCACACTTTAGATAACTTAAAAAATAGGTACTGACATTAATGACACCAACCGATGTTCTCTACAACTCAAGCGAAAACCAGTACGAAATCTTTATTTGTCCAGCAAAAGCATTTACAGAGACCTAAGACTTAACTTTTGTTGGTCAATTTTTATTTTATAATTTGACAAATTTTCAACGTGATTGAATTTACACAGTGTTTTGGGATGGTCCTGGGTTGGCCAGGCAGTGCCGTCTTGGCCAGTCTGTAGGTGGGGCTTTTAGATGAGGAGCTATTTAAATCCATCACCCTGAGGGTGTAAGGTGGCTACATTCCTCGGACAATGTGTAAGTCACTGTACACAGGAGGTTGGACACGACCGCTCAACTCAGGGGGTATATAATCACGACATATAAGATAGTTAAGTGATACATCACAACATACAAGACACTTGGGTGATACATGACCACGACATACAAGACACTTGGGTGATACATAACAACGACATACAAGACACTTGGGTGATACATGACCACGACATACAAGACATTCGTGGGATACATGACCACGACATCAAAGACACTCGTGGGATACATGACCACGACATCAAAGACACTCGTGGGATACATGACCACGACATACAAGACACTCGTGGGATACATGACCACAAGGTAAGAGTCACTCAGGAATTAATACAAGTGGCATCACAAATATGACAGAACAAAGGGGAGAAATACTGAACAGAAGGATTCAGAAGTAGATATTACATAGCCTTAGAGGCGAGCCACAAGCGCTTCTTCGTCAACAAGGTCTACAAGTACACACAGGGCGAGCACGTACATACGCGCGGCACGCACATGCATCAAAAACACGCGCGAGCACACGTACGCACGCGCTCACACAAACACACCTAAATATATCAAATGCTAAGGACAACATATATTCAGGAAAATTGTAAAACATTTCAAACTGAAAATTGCAACGCAATGCTGAGGCAATTGCAAAAATATTTCTATCATTTTCAAGATTACACTCATCTCTGTAGTTGCCTCTGGGAAATCCAGACTTCCTGCTTCTTTTCATGAAACTCATTCCAGCAAGACTCCATTGGGAGGACACAAGCGAATATCAACCAAGAAGCAATTTAGGAAGCTTTAAGGTTCAGATGCAGGACTGGAGGTGCAAGGTCGACCTTCAGATTTTTTTGTCAGACTCAGCCAGGTAGTCTGGAAGCCAGTTAGTTTTACTGATATGCAAGGACAAGTGCAGGTATTGATATATTTTGCAATATATATATATATATATATATATATATATATATATATATATATATGTGTGTGTGTGTGTGTGTGTATGTGTGTGTGTGTAACACATCGGTCTTTTCCCACAAGATAGAGGGACCCGAAAAAGAAGAAACACTTTCATCATTATTCACTCCATCCTGTCTTAACAGAGGCGCGCCTACATTACAGTTAAAAAACTGCAACATTAGCACCCCTCCTTCAGAGTGCAGGCACTGTACTTCTCACCTTCAGGATTCAAGTCCCTACTCACACTCCAACAGCTCGTCAAGTCCCAAAATCCATTTGTCTCCACTCACTCTTAACACACTTGCACATGCACATGCCTTGCACACGAAATGGATAAGCAACGAAGCTTATCCATGTATTTCATGGACCCATACACGCATACACACGAGCAAAACACAAGCACGCACATATAAGGATGCACGCGCGCGCACACAAGCACACACATATACAGGCATACATACACAAGGACACATACTAGTTAATCTAGACTCCCATAATGCTTAGTGCCTTCACACAGGGTACTTGAGTCTTCCCTGGCTGAAATATTTTTCCATGATATTCATCTTCTTATGACAACCTACAACTACTTGAATGAGATAGTCGCCTGAAGTATTCACAAACATAATTTTGCTCTACAAAAATCGGCAGTGGAATAAAGTTACACTTCCAGTCATGCTAGGGAAGAAAGCTGCCTTTCAGACATCAAAGACAGCAGTCGCTGCGTTCCTGTCTAAAAGTGAAGAGTCAAGTGAAATTGCTGCAACAATTCTTCCTGAATGCCGTAGTCACAATTTTTTTGTCTCACAATCCAAATATTAATGGAGCCAGGCACTGGAATACTCTAAAATGAACTGGAATACTCTAACAGGCTCCTCAACCTAACCGGGTCTCTCTAATAATTACAGATAGTCGTATTGGGATAGTCCAATAGTGGAGAATGTGCTTGAGTGCAGTAGTGTGCAAATTAACTTGGACATGAGTAAATTTTGTGATTTTCTCATATGTTTTAGTCTCCGGCTTAAATAATGTAGTTTGGGTTCCTTTCTTTTCATAAGAGTTTGCAGCCATCTTGCTGTGGTGTTACCCTGCGACACCTCGTCAGTGCTACTACAGCTTCTGTTGTGCAAGGATATTTCTGCATGCATGCTCATGAGTGAATGTGGCCTTTCCAAAATTCTCCCCTTCAGCTCTTGATTACTGCTGAAATTCATAATGGATGTTGCACCTAGGAAGCATGCAAATGTTGTAGCTCTTAGAAAACATGATGATTTTAGTATCAGACAGATCGCCGAAAATTTGAGCCTAGCAAAGTCAACTGTTTGTCGGATTCTGAAGAGAGCTGACGACTTTGGTGATTGTGGAGCGTTGCGTCGAGGTAGATATTGAAGAAAATGCAAGACACCTCACGATGACAAAGTTATCGTAAGAAATAGTGTGAAGGATCCCAAGAAAACCAGCAAATACATAGAAAGAAAAAATGGTTATAACTTTGACCATAATTTTTAAAGGAGTGGATCGGTAAGCCAGCGGAAGGCCTCGGTCAGATTATCAAAAGCTCCAGCTGTGGGTCATCATATGACTAAGACCCGCGGCGTCAGGAAACACTTGTCATGTTTCCTGACGAACCTTACCTAACCTAACCTACAAAGAAATCTGGCTTCAGCTGGTGTAAATGTTCATTGTTCAACTTTTGTAAGAAGACTCCTTGAAGTTGGCAGAACTGCCAAAAAGCAGGGAAAGAAAAAACGCCTCTGCTGGGTACTCGATCATAAGGGATAGATGGAACATGAATAGAGAAATGTTATATTTCCAGATGAGGCGCATTTTGAAATACATGGGTACAGATCAGTGGTAGTGAGATAGAGCAAAGGTGAACCTCTTTAGAATGGACACATTCAACAAGCGCCAAAGCACCCATCTAAGATGTTTTGGGGTAGCTTTACTGCTAATAGCCCTTGATGGCTTGTTATTGTTAAGAGAACGATGAACAGGTGACAAATACAAGGCAATCCTGGCAACTCATTTGCTTTCCATTGTAGAGACTTTCCTGATGGAGAAGGCATTTTACAGCTGGATCTTGCTCCATGCCACACTTCCAGAAAAATGCTGACATTCTTTGAAATGAGTGGGCTAAGCATTCTAAACTGGCTTTGAAACTCTCCTGACCCCAACCCAATTGAGAATCAATGGGCAATAACCAAACGTAGAATGGCAAATAACAAAAAAGGCACAATACCGTGACTGGAACAATACACACAACCGCACATATAAAAGGGAGGAGCTTACGACGACGTTTCGGCCTGACTTGGACCATGGCAAAGCAGGACTCTCACACTGTGAAGAAAGTAATTGCTGCTGTTATTATGTACCACGATGAAGACCTTGCCTAAATGTGTTCAACATTGGTTGATTCTATGCTGCAGTGTGTAGCAATGATTATAAAAGCAAAGGGTAATCATATCTCTTATTAAAACAATTATCTGTCATATCTTTGCTGTGTATTTTTCAAATGAACATTAATTTTTCAAAAAAATGACTTATTTCATCAGTGTCACACTACTGTATGGTTTAAGACAAAGACAGAGAGAAGTCCTCATCTGAGGTATTTTCTATTGGCTGTCCATAATTCCTTTCCAAACACACGCCACGAACCTTAGACCATTTATGTTGGAGTTGATTCTCGCATTGTTGTCCCTATTCTCACCGACCACAGGTTTATCTGTGGAAGTGCATTAAACCAAACTGAGAACGTTGATCTTGTCTGCCAGAGATCCAAGGGAAAGATCCAAAGTATGAAGAGGCTTACAATATAATCAAAACAAGCAATGCAACAGCATGATGCCCAGCAATAAGGAAGGCACCTCAGCTATGCTGATCCAATGGCATCCGAAAGTGCCGAAAGGGAATTACTGGGAAAGATGGAAATCAGGTTCTAAATATGCACATTCACACTGGTTGACGCCTATCTCCAATACGACAGGGATGAAGGAGTTGCATCAGCCAGCCTCAGAGATTCCTCAAATTCTACAAAATAGAGTGGACTTGCTCATCATATGTTCATTCGCTAAAGTGCAGCTCATGGCTAAATGGAGCATTAAAGCTCTTGAATTCGACAGGCGAGATGCTCGTCAGGAAAAAAAATCAGTTTTCTGTTCCAATTCAAAGTGATGATGCCTCGTCATCATCGTATTTGAAATGTAATTATTGTAAAACACCTTTGTGTACCAGTAATGTATCCTTAAACTTCTTGATTATTAAAAAAATGAATGTAAATGCTTAAAATGGGAGGTAGGGGGACAGTAGACGAAACATTTAGTAGGACTGAAGGAGACATTCCAAGATTTTCCATTCAGTTCATTTTCTCTGAGGTTATGGGTTCCCCATTAACTAAAACAGAGGTGAACCCAAAATATTGTGTGTGTGTGTGTGTACTCACCTATTTGTGGTTGCAGGGGTCGATTCATAGCTCCTGGCCCCGCCTCATCACTGATTGCTACTAGGTCCTCTCTCTCCCTGCTCCATGAGCTTTATTAAACCTAGTCTTAAAACTATGTAGGGTTCCTGCCTCCACTATGTCGCTTTCTAGGCTATTCCACTTCCAGACAACTCTATGACTGAAGAAATACTTCCTAACATCCCTTTGACTCATAGGAGTCTTCAACTTCCAATTGTGACCCCTTGTTTCTGTGTCCCCTCTCTGGAACATCTTGTCTCTGTCCACCTTATCTATTCCTCGCAGTATTTTATATGTCGTTATCATGTCTCCCCTAACCCTCCTGTCCTCTAGTGTCGTCAGGCCGATTTCCCTTAACCTTTCTTCGTAGGACAATCCCCTTAGCTCTGGGACTAGTCTTGTTGCAAACCTTTGCACTTTCTCTAATTTCTTGACGTGCTTGACCAGGTGTGGGTTCCAAACTGGTGCTGCATACTCCAGTATGGGCCTGACGTATATGGTGTACAGAGTCTTGAATGATTCCTTAGTGAGGTATTGGAACGCTATTCTTAGGTTTGCTAGCCGCCCGTATGCTGCAGCAGTTATCTGATTGATGTGTGCCTCAGGAGATGTGCTCGGTATTATACTCACCCCAAGATCTTTTTCCTTGAGTGAGGTTTGCAGTCTTTGGCCACCTAGACTATACTCTGTCTGCGGTCGTCTTTGCCCTTTCCCGATATTCATTACTTTACATTAACATGTGGCAATACAATAGTCACAGTAGGGTAACAGTTAGTGTCCACTGGGGTAGACATTTCACAGAAAGGCTGTTTCTGAAATCTTAATAATGCCTCGTGTGGTTGTTTTGCACATGCACGCATAATAAATATATAATATATATATATATATATATATATATATATATATATATATATATATATATATATATAGGATGGGGTCCACCTCTGGTGTCAATTGTGGGACCCATTGCCTCGGAGAAGTGGATAAAAGACTTCAAGGAAGAATATTTAGATTTCTTTCTGAAGCCATTTGAATATTCCACTTCCCCTACCACCATCTTTTTTTTTTTTTTACAAACTTTATTTCAAGACAAAATACAATTGGGAGTAAAACAACATAGATAACAACTCAGAGCTACATGTCAAATACTTCGTCCAACTCCCGGCAGTGGGCCGCGTGCCCAGAATACTGCAGGCATTTCCCCTCTGGATCGCAACACTGAGTCTCTGAAAGAGGAAGCTGGTCGCCCTGTGGTCCTTGGTTTCTATGATGAGTTTTCCACCCAGCTCCTTGAGAAACTTTAGAGCACACTTGCCCCATGCTCCATGGGTCTCCGACCCTATTGGGATGAAGTTATAGCAAGAGGGAAGGTCTTCATATTTGCGGGTCTTCTGGGTCTCCCTGTGGCTGGCAGCTCCACCCCCTTCGGCTAAGGAGTGTGGCAGGTAGGTGTCTGCCAATGTGGCAGCACAGGTGTAGTCCCAAGCAATCTGCTTACCATCCTTCCAGGGTAGCATGGTGGCTCCATCAGGACGCTTTTGACTTCCATCAGACCTCTGCACTTGGGGTTCCCGTTGAGCTGGGCAACGGGCTGTGGCGAGGCTTCTCTTTATGATGTCATTGACCTCCTCATGTCTAGCATACTTCCCTTCTGATGTGTGACACACTAGACCATGAAGTCCGAATTGATCAGCCGTCGCCCTGCCGCAAATACACCTATGTTCGGTGAGTATGGGGGCGGCTAGGCGAAGAGCAACACCAATCCGATTAGGTAAAACTTGCGATTTTGGCTTAAATAGCAACGCTCACATTGCCATATAAGACAAGTGAAAATTTGTGTATGCAATAATTTCGCCAAAATCATTCTGAACATAACGAAAAAAATATATTTCATTGTGTTTGTTTATTATTAAATTATTGTTAACGTATCTAAAATATATTTAGTTGGGTTAGGCTAAATTAAATTGCGCTTGTTATAATAAGGTTAGGTAGGTTTTCAAAGTTTCTCTTGGTACAAAATTATATATTCTTACATTAACATAAATGAAAAAATATATCTTTCGACGTATAAGAGAAAATTTTAGAAAGGACTTAATTTTAGATGAGTTCTTGCTAATTGACCAGTTTTACCTAATCGGCACGACAAATTATATATATATATATATATATATATATATATATATATATATATATATATATATATATATATATATATATGCAAAAGATCACAGTAAACAGGTGATATCAAAATATGCAAGACAACCACTATGAAAAAATAGAAGAATTCCAAGCGCTTTCGTGACTACTCACATTATCAAGGAACTATTGAAATTACTAAAATACAGGAGAAAGAAGCATTCAAAATATTGAGACACAAAAAATACTCCTTTTATCAAGCTATTCCATCAGAATGGCAACATAGTATGTTGGATCATTGCTATAATAAACTCAGAAAAATTTGTAATAATCTCAAAAACAAACTACAAAGAAAATTAGATAATTTAATTGAAAATAGTGATTGGACAAAGCACGCTAATAACAATTTTGTAATTAACTTATCAGATGAAATATTAGATAAAAATACAACTGCTGCTCTTGGTTTCGGTTTAAGTTTTTTCAACTTCAAAAAAAATTAATAATGTTGAAATTGCAAAAGCCTTTTGTAATTTAGAAAAATCCTCTGATTTATCCATTGATGAAATTATTATTAGTAAGGGGATGGTATATAGCTCTATGTTAAAACAAAATATTCCCAATTGCCCTCAAAGATTTTTTAAGTCTTATGATTCACTTTTGAATAATAAAAATTTGCGTCTTACTAAAGCAGATAAAATAAATGCAATTGTAATTATGAAAGAAACCGATTACCAAGATAAAATGAATAACCTCCTAGATGATTTTGAAACCTATTCTAAACTTTAAAAGAATCCCTTAGAAACTGTTAACAGCAATTTCAATAAAACAATAAAACATCTATTGAAGGGCAAAGATGAATTAATTAAAAAATTTACTTCCACTAATCCATCTTTACCTTATATGTATGGATTAATAAAAACACACAAACCTGGTAATCCTGTTAGACCAATTATTAGCTCTATAGGTTCAGTTTCTTATAAACTTTCTAAATGGCTTGTTGATATTTTGAGCCCAATTGTTGGAAAAATTTCTAATTTTAATGTTAAAAACAATTTAGATTTAGTTGATAAATTAAGCACCTTGACTGATTTAAATGATTTCAATATGGTTAGTTTTGATGTTACCTCCTTGTTTACAAAAGTTCCAGTTGATGATTTACTAAGATTCTTATCTGAAGAACTGGTTAATTATGATTTACCATTGCCAGTTCCTACTATCATTAAACTTATTAAACTTTGTATTGTTGATGCAAAATTTGTATTTAATGATGAGTTTTACACTCAGAAGTTTAGTATGGCAATGGGAAATCCTCTTTCACCTTTTCTTAGTAACTTATATATGGAATTTTTCGAAACAAGATTGCTTAACACTATCCTTCCCAATAGAGCTAAGTGGTATAGATATGTTGATGATATTTTGTGCCTTATGCCTAAGAATGTAGACATAAACCATTTCCTTGTTAAATTAAATAGCTTAGCTCATTCTATAAATTTTACTGTTGAATTCGAAGTAAATAACTCATTGCCCTTCCTAGATGTGTTTATTATTAAGGGTAACATTGATTTTAAATTCAAAATTTACAGAAAACCTACAAATAATTGTTCCTATGTACACTATTACTCTTCACATCAAGATAGAGTTAAAGTGTCGGTTTTTTATTCAATGTTTTTGAGAGCTTTACGCATTTGTAGTCCAGAGTTCATAGATGAAGAAATGTCTAAAATTTATGAAATAGCTAATGATTTAAAATACCCAAGAAACATAATTGATAAATCTTTTAAAATAGCTAGGAATACATTTTACAATCCAAAAAGGGACAACCAACCTTATTCAACCAAAAATATGTTGGTTCTCCCTTACCATGAAAACTTGGTTGATATACCTTCCTTTCTTAAGAATTTTAATATCAAAGTGGTATTTAAAAATCTTGATACAGTAAAAAGACTTTTGATAAAAAAATTCCCCCCAAAATGCTGACGGATGTGTCTAAGATTCCCTGTAAAATATGCGATAAAGTTTATTATGGTCAAACTGGTAAAAGTCTTGAACTAAGATTAAAACATAAATATAGCATTAGAACTGGACAAGATTCTAATGTCTATTTATTCATGTGAGAGACTTTAACCATCCAATTGATTTTCAAAATGCTGAGAAGGTTGTATCAAGCAAGTCCATGGTTGAGAGGAATATAATAGAATCATGTTTCATTAAAAGCAGTTTTGAAAATAATATGAATATTTCTTTTGGTTTATATAAATTGGATTCATTTATAATTAATAAAATTTGGGAAGAATTTAATGATAAATTGGACTAATCTTAATTCTTGGGAAGAGTTTCAGGTCCTTTTTTATGTTCCTCTTCACAGAGTCGTGCGTTGTTACGCTACTGTGAGGTGTAGTCTTTGTTAGTGTGATGTGACTGTGAGGTGTATTCTGCCCCTTTATAAGCCTTCTTGTCATGTTTCCTTTTATAGTTCCTTGATAATGTGAGTAGTCACGAAAGCGCTTGGAATTCTTCTATTTTTCATAGTGGTTGTCTTGCATATATATATATATATATATATATATATATATATATATATATATATATTTTATATATATATATATATATATATATATATATATATATACTTTTAGGTAATTGGCTGCTATTAACACAGAATAACAACTTATGTGGAAGTTTATCTATATGGTCTTCTCGGTCATACCTGTGCACGTTCCTAGAGCTGGCATGCATGACACAATGAAGCCAATGACATGAGGAACCTTGCTCCAGCTGAGAGAGCTCGAGCCATGAAACACACTCCCAGTAATCCCACCAAGCACCTCCATGTGTAGTTGTTTTGCACATGCACGCATAATTATATTTATATATATATATATATATATATATATATATATATATATTATCGAGTCAAATGGGTAAATTTTTGCTTGTCTTATTCGGCAAAAGAGCGTTGCTGTTTAAACCAAATCGCAAGTTTTACCTATTCGGCACGACATATATATATATATATATGTCGTGCCGAATAGGTAAAACTTGCGATTTGGTTTAAACAGCAACGCTCTTTTGCCGAATAAGACAAGCAAAAATTTACCCATTTGACTCGATAATATATATATATATATATATATATATATATATATATATATATATATATATATATATTATTATGCGTGCATGTGCAAAACAACCACACGAGGCATTATTAAGATTTCAGAAACAGCCTTTCTGTGAAATGTCTACCCCAGTGGACACTAACTGTTACCCTACTGTGACTATTGTATTTCCACATTTTGTTAATGTAGGGAAATGGTAGCCCTTGGCCCTCTAGAAGTGTACATGAACCTGAACTTCAGTTCATTAAGGAAACTTGTGTCACCTTTTTTCCCAGTGTTCAAGAATCTCCAATACTTCTGGGAGAAAGTGGTATTGATGGCTCAAGTTTCCATACTTGTGGAGCTAAGCTTCTTCCCTATTATCAGCATCACTGCACTTATGGCAGACACTTCAACAGATATAGGCGTCAGCCAGATATGAATATGTAGTCCAACACCAATAGTCTGTCATTTTTATGAAGATCTATTTCGATTACATGGAGGTGCTTGGTGGGATTACTGGGAGTGTGTTTCTATGGCTCGGAGCTCTCTCAGCTGGAGCAAGGTTCCTCATGTCATTGGCTTCATTGTGTCATGCATGCCAGCTCTAGGAACGTGCACAGGTATGACCGAGAAGACCATATAGATAAACTTCCACATAAGTTGTTATTCTGTGTTAATAGCAGCAACAACACGTTGAGTGTTTGGGTAGAGATCTGTGCCAATTACCTAAAAAGTTACAGTTAAACAGAAGTCCTCCAGATGACATTCACTTATAGCTGTGAGACAGGCAAGCTCTCTGAAGGATGCCCTTGAAGGTCTTTATCTTGATCCAGAGAACTGGCTCGAATCTTATTGCTTCCGTTTCCCCAAGGCGCTGTATGACCTCCACTCTTAGTGCTGCTCCGTGAAATAAATTTCTACAGGACTGTGGAGTTTTGATCTTATCTTGATTCAATTTTCTCCACAATAAGTTTGTCCAAGCTGGGTTGTATGTGACCAGCATAGCAGCTGATTTTGCAGTTGACACTGTCGGATTATATTTACCATGAACCACTAAACTGTGGGAGTCATACTGCTTCTGGGGAATGAGAGATAAGACTCAATCCGAGGAAATGGAGGATAGCTCCAGATATTTAAAACAACGAAGAAAATGATGCGAAATGATAAAATGGTGTGCATCTTCAGGGCGCTCTCTTGTTTACTGCTTGACAGCTGCCAGCACGGATGACAACACGAGACGGTGGGTCACATCGGAAATTGTGCGTGTCTGAGTGAGAGAGAGAGAGAGAGAGAGAGAGAGAGAGAGAGAGAGAGAGAGAGAGAGAGAGAGACACAGACAGACAGAGAGAGAGAGAGAGAGATAGAATAAAAAAGGAGAAAGGAAAAAAAAGAGAAAAGGCGAAGACAAGAGAGAAAAGAGAAAAGAAAGAGAAGACAGAGGAGCTGATCTGTCATTAAACCTCTCCACTAAGTGACACCAGTCTCTGGATGAATCCAAAGTAAGCTGTGTAGTAGCACTGGGCATTGCTGGTGCTTTCGACCGAGTATGGCACCAGGGACTCTTTGCAAAACTGCAAGCACTGTGAATTCCAGGCTCTACACTATGCCTCCTCAGTGATTACCTTCAAGGTAGATCTCTAAGTGTAGGTCTCAATGGGACAGATTGAACAAGACATCCTACTAGGGCAAGTGTTCCACAGGAAAGCGTGCTTGGGCTATTGTTATGGAATGTCTACTTCAGTTACCTTCTTCATCTCATCCCAGAATCCCATGCATATGCAGACGACTGTACTCTGACATTTACTTATCGAAGAGAGGAAATGCCAGCTGCTCTAAGCTACACCAACCACCAGCTAAGAGCCATATCAGCCCGGGAAAATGATGGCAGGTAACATTTGCTCTTAAGAAAACACAAATAATGGTCTCTAGGTAATGCTGGAGCAGTAGTAAGTATGAATGTGAGAGAGTAGGTGCTTGGGGACGAAGTCGATATCCTTGGACCGAAATTTGACTCAATACTAACCATGAAGAACCACGTTGTAAATCTTGCAAACAAGGCGGCCAGGAAGCATACAGCACTTCGACATATCTCGCATCTGCTCGACAGTAGAGGTTGCAAGATTCTGTACGAGGTACAAGTACGCTCACACCTTCAGTATGCTCCACTTTCTTTAATTGCCTGCTCCCCCCCTCCTCATCTGCGACTTCTTGACAGAGTACAGAACAGAGCAAGACTCCTCATCTCTTGCCTGGACCCAGCCTGGATAGATCTGTCATTTCAGCAGAGCCTTCAACACCGGAGTGATGTGGGTGGCCTTACTGTTATGTACAAGGCCAATATTGTCAAACTACCACACTTTGCTCCACTCCGAGGACAGCGAAAAGTGAGCTTCTACACAACAAGACGGGCAGCAAGCAGCAACTAGACTCTGCCTGTACCCTTCTTCAGAACATAGTTACATTTGAGATCATTTATTCCGAAGATGAATCAAGTCTGGAACATGTTCGTACAACATAATGATAACGAAATAAAGTCAGCTGATCAAATAAAACTGCTGGCTCACAGATGGCTCCAACTTCATCCTGTTCCCTATTTGTATGTCTCATAACAATAAAAAAAAAACTTTTAAACGAGTTGATGAAGATAACAGCTCTTAGCTTGTAAATAAAGTTTGTAATCCTTAACCTAACCTTGTAGTTACAGCAGCAGCAAACTATACTTACGGTGTCTTGCTGCTGTGTTAATGTTATCATATTTTCATGGGCAAGTAGTTTATCAAATAGTTTTCGTTAACTTTGCAGTGTTCATGGCAGCTACTGCCGCCTCCTGTTCTGTAACAATATTTACAACTGTGTACTATCTCGCCGGCACTATTTTATTCTTAGCTTATAATTATAACACTGTTGATGGTCCTATGAATTCTTGATTTATTTTCTTGGATTCTTTGATGATCTTGTACGTACTTATCATGATTGCTGTTATTTTTTTTATTATCAAAGAACATTGTCTTTCTTCAATGACTCGTTTCTTTGCTAAGAACCATTTTCCAGACATCACACTGACTGTCCATACTCCAAATTTTCTATTCAAAGGATATAAAATAAATATGTCCTCATTGCCAGCGATTTTAAAAAACATATATGTGTTTCCTCCAAGAATCTCTGATTTAAGAAGTGTAATAAGACAGAATGAGTAAAATCGTAGTTATTATAATGATAACTAAGAGCTAAATTAAAGCGAGATGAAGGTGACCCGTATGTTTTCTCATATTATTTTACCTCCATTTATTGTTCAATATTGTTATAATCATAACTAAGTTCTAAACCCATATGGGTCATACAGCGCTGCTATTGTTCAATAATACTTAGGAAATGGCGTTTTGTGGCTCCATGCCCAGAACGCAATTTTTTTTTTGTATACTTCGCTTACCTACAACCCAGAATTGTTTCCCCTGATATAGGCCTAATTAGACCGATCAGGACCATTTTGGAGGCCCTAGGATTTTGGTGTGTATATACAAGTCAATAGCAGTATTTTGTTTGGCGTAATTGGAAGTCATCGGCAGCTTAAGTGTTAAGTTACGATAAGTTTTTCCAGCATATTGTCATCCATATTTCTGGAAGATATGTTCAAGATTTCAAATGCATCGTGAGTTTCATGTTATTTCATTAATGACAATCTTGTTCCGATGTAATATTTTATCACATGTGCTTTGTGCTGCCATTCTTTGCTTCCTTTCACTTTTATTACGCTGCACTTGTCTATATTAAATTCCCTCATCATTATTGTCTCTTTACTAAAGCCTTATTCTAAGAATTTAAATGCACTTGAATCGCCATTATTTAGCATTTTTTCCATCATTTACGAACAAATATTTTGATTAGAAACATTATTGAAACAAGTATTGATCTATGAGACTCCCCATAGCAACAATTTCCTATATAACATTTTTTTTTCTTTCTTCATTTTCTTTTCAGAGAATATCTAAGCTAGTGTAATAACTTGCCTTTTATCCCATCCGTTCTTTCTTGGACATTTTATTTGACAATCTTGTTACCTTAGATTTGATACGTGATTTTGCAGAGTGAAAACCCGATTTAATGCCAGGTTTCTGCGCTTTTTTTTTCCTCTTCACTAAAACATTGTCTAAATTTTGAGGACGATGCTTGTCAGTGACGTAGTCTTACCTGCCTACCCTGAGTCTACCTGAAGAGTTCCTGGGATCAGCTTCCCTCCGGCCCGGTCCCAGACCCTACCTTCCTGAGGATGGCCATCATGTGCACCACAACCCGGCTGAGCCCTAACTGGTTAGAGCAACTTATACGATTCCTTTTTTTGAAGATAGCCAGGGGTATGTTAGTAATTTCCCGTAGGTATAAAGAGAATATTTTGAAGTCTTGGTCTCTTCACAATAATTTTTTTTTTTTTTTTTTTTTTTTTAACGCACCGGCCGTCTCCCACAGAAGTACGCTGACCCAACAAAGAAAACACTTTCACACAACTACTGTCATGCCAGTAGCACGCTGACATTACAGTTCAGATGAACCTTTGTGGTATGCTAAGAGTATGTTACATTTTATTCGGCTTGTCACACACCCATATAGGTATGCCTCCCGACCAGCGAACCAGGTGCTAAAGGTTTAACGACCAAATGGACAACGCATTTCGTCAACATGTACATGCTATATCTACACCTGTGTTCGTAATATGGGGTGCCTGTCCTGAAGTTTGTCTCCGCAATGTCTCTACGAGCCTGCCTACACTTTGTCTCCGCAATGTCTCTACGAGCCTGCCTACACTTTGTCTCCGCAATGTCTCTACGAGCCTGCCTACACTTTGTCTCCGCAATGTCTCTACGAGCCTGCCTACACTTTGTCCCCGTTTTTCTTAATGGTGTGTGTCTTCTAACGCCACTGAGGTTTGAATTCACGTTTCTCATACTGTCTTCTTAGCATATTTCATAAAAAAAAAAAAAAGATTAATTTGATTACATTTATCTTTACTGTTGAAATTTAATTTGCTTAAAACACATTCATGACAATTTTGCTGCTAAGGACTAGTGCGTATGAAGGTCTGAACTTCATTAAGGTTAAGGTCAGAGTTTACTGTACTGGACACCATGCTCCCTCCCAAATCCTCATTATTTGTGAATATATATAGTCAAGGGTATTTTCTAGTCTGGTCGGGGTCCCTATTTTCTGGTTTAAGGCGAGTTTATTACATTATATATTACATCTATGAGAGACTGCTCATCCCAACTGGCTCCTAGAATTTTCTCTGCTATTTCAGTATTTGCTACACTTCCCATTTTCGATGTTTGAGATGAAATCGTTAACCATCAGGATATTTGGGGCAGGTTAGAGATTTTTTTCAAGACGGGATTTAATTTTTAATAGTTTGATTGCATCTGGTGGTTTATACACAATTCAAGTACATTAACTAGATTCTGGTTTCCAATCTTTACTGCTAAAACTTCAACTATATCATTTGTGCTGGCAAGTAGCTCTGTAGAAATAAACGACTAACATGCAGGCCCATCCTCCCTTCCTTTCTATTTTTCTGATCTCATCTAAGCAGATTCTACCCAGATATTCATATTTTATTGACAGAGTAATCTTTAAAATGGGTCTCTGTAAAAGATGTAAACACCGCATTTGACTCGGTGAGTAGTCCAATAATAAGCGGCTTTCTTGTTTTTTTGGTTTGAGACCTCATATATAAGCAAATATAAATATTACTGTAGGCTGTGATGAGCCAGCCACTGGCTGTTTCCAGTCCAACATGGCTCAGAGGTGCTACTATATTCTTATTTTTTGCTATTATATTTTCGCTTCCTGGTACAAAACAAAAAAAAATCCAGTGTCTGTATGATTGTCACGTTCAGTGTTACGTTCACGAAGCTTAACCCACCTTGTCCCCTTCCAGTGTCTGTATGATTGTCACGTTCAGTGTTACGTTCACGAAGCTTAACCCACCTTGTCCCCTTCCAGTGTCTGTATGATTGTCACGTTCAGTGTTACGTTCACGAAGCTTAACCCACCTTGTCCCCTTCCGGTGTCTGTATGATTGTCACGTTCAGTGTTACGTTCACGAAGCTTAACCCACCTTGTTCCCTTCTTGTGGAATGCAGGATTTTGTTGCAGGATCGTTTCTCATTTATTGAACTATGTTATTCTTGTGGAAAAATTTGCTCGTCCTCGAACGACGTATGCCTCTATTAAGTACAAACTTTTGCTGAACACTCTAACACTACATTCTTAAATCTACCCCATACATCTTCGACCCCATTGCCTACACTCTCACTAGCCCATCTATCCTCCAATAGTTGTTTATATCTTACCCTAACTGCCTCCTCTTTTAGTTTATAAACCTTCACCTCTCTCTTACGTACTGCTTCTATTTTCCTTGTATCCCATCTACCTTTTACTCCCACTGTAACTACAACTAAAAAGTGATCTGATATATCTGTGGCCCCTCTATAAACATGTACATCCTGAAGTCTACTCAACAGTCTTTTATCTACCAATACGTAGTCCAACAAACTACTGTCATTACGCCCTACATCATATCTTGTATACTAATTTATCCTCTTTTTCTTAAAATATGTATTACCTATAACTAAACCCCTTTCTATACAAAGTTCAATCAAAGGGCTCCCATTATCATTTACACCTGGCACCCCAAACTTGCCTTCCACACCCTCTCTAAATGTTTCTCCTACTTTAGCATTTAGGTCCCCTACCATGATTACTCTCTCACTTGGTTCAAAGGTTCCTATACATTCGCATAACATCACCCTAAATCTCTCTCTCTCCTCTACACTCCTCTCTTCTCCAGGTGCATACACACTTATTATGACCCACTTTTCGCATCTGACCCGTATTTTAATCCACATAATCCTTGAATATACACATTTATATTCCCTCTTCTCCTTCCATAACTGATCTTTCAACAATATTGCTACCTCCTTCCTTAGCTCTAACTCTCAGATACTCCTGACTTAATCCCATTTATTTTTCCCCACAAACTCGCCTATCTGACCAGCCAGGCTGTGGTTCGTACGTTGGACTGCGTGCGGCCAGCAGTAACAACCTGGTTGATCAAGCCCTGATGCAAGATGAGGCTTGGTCACAGACCGGGCCGCAGGGGCGTTGACCCCTGGAACTCTCTCCAGGTACTCCAGGTACCCCCTTCAGCTTTGTGTCTTATGTACGCGATTTTTAAGTTATCGGCAACTTTGTCTTTACTCCGTCTTCCTTCACTCTCACCTCCAAATTACTACGATTTCTCCTAGCTCCTGGATGTCCTACCTTCTAACCTCTATCCATCATCTCTTTACTTAATTTTCCTTTCACTCTCTTCCGTTTCCTTCCCGGCTCTTCTCTCATCTCTCTCTCATCCCACTTTCTCATCCCTCGTAATACTACCACCTCAAAATACCACTTCAACCATCACCAGTTCCATCACCACCATTTGCATAACTCATTCAACCAACATTCCTACCATTACCACCACTTTTTTTTTATATTTGTATTAGAAAAACATTACAATACTGATATACAATATAATAAACACAATTCTTGTCAAGAACAAGATAATGGCTCAAGACACACACTGGTAATTAACTTATCTAATCAAAACAATGAGTAAACTGATACAACCTTCCATGAAACCCATGAAACTACATCCGCCCGCACAAAAATAACACAATACATGTACCGCATGAGTTAAAGTATTCTCCCTTCAGGACCACACGTATGTCCAATACTAGTTAAACTTCAGACTATAAGAACAGACATTACAATGGTACTGAAACACAGCTACCGAGTCCCTGTCCAGACTCTGACAGAAGTAATCCTCACAACAATAACATATATTAAAACTCCTAACAGCCACGCTAAAACTCTCAGTCACACACGCAGACATACCATTTCACAGAATATGTTGAAGATCTGTACAACTTTTCACACTAATGACACTTTAGACAACACATACACGGGAGATAAAGAACACAGAGTACAATATACCTGCACAAATATAGTAACCTACCATACAAGCCCTTCAAAGGAATATCTATATTAAGACACTGTGGAGACGGCAATCGACTTAGTAGCCGGACACAACTGTATTATATCATCCAATACCCCCCCTCTACCTAATCACAACCACTCGCACTATTCTCTCACAAAACGCAACACACAAATTACACACAACAGGCCAGTCCTTTTACGCCTTGACATCGTGCAAATGCCATAAATCTGCCACACGGAAGTTACGGTACGCATACGGGAAACTGCTCTCCCAACGATTCCCAAACGACAGACGATTCCTACACTTTGTGAGAAACATAACCACGATAATACCCTGAACTCGCTCAATTGATCCCACTGTCCTGAGTACCCATCACATATGAATAAAATCCGAAACTAACACTCCCAGAGCCCGTGCGACCTCGTCCGACACCCCACCCCCCAACGTCTAGACTATGGACACGTAAAGTCGACATCCCCCCTCCACCCACCCACCTAATAATTCTACCAAACCACCATCGCACGGCCTCTAAACATTCACAAAAATAAATTGCATGGAACACTGTTTCTTCATACCCACAATCTTTTCAAAACGGCAAATCACGTACCTGCCGCGTACACAGAACCGAACCCGACGGCAAGATGTTATGAAAGAATTTATACATTGTATCACGGACTATGGGTCGCAAAGGAAGATCAACCAACTGGTTCCAAATCTTCGCCCAAGCATACAATGGAAACTGACCACAGACCGGTGGCACGTCATCTTCTACAGTCGCCTGAACTAACATACGTAACTTACACGCTCGCGGGTTGGAAACTACAGTAAGTACACGCAATATATCTACACATCTATGACGATCACGCCCTGTGACACACTCGCTCACTAACTGGATGGCTAGCCACGTGGGGTGGATTGTCATGCTGGACACTCCTCTACTTCACTATCTAGTTCCGGAAAGGATACCAGGAGGCCTAGCTCAATGTCATCTCTCAAGACAGTAGTATTTGATGATGCCACCGCATTGACATCATCAACCGTCCTTGCCGTACAGGGCAATGTCACACACGGTAAGACAGGTGAAATATCAGACACTTCACAGGAGGGCGTTGGAGACGTAGTCGCCATATAGGCACTCTCAACAATGAAGGCCTCTGAAACACGCATAGGAGCTTCGGACAGCACACTTCTGTCACTCTGTTGGCGAGGACACTGACGATCACATTGATATGCCATATGCCCATACGCATCACATAAATGACACGTCTTCCTTTGCCCTGGGTAATACACATACACTTGTGTATGAAATACTTCAAGGAGCACAAAAGATGGAATGGGTATTTTGATGGACATTTTCACCGAAAAGGACCCATCCTGTTTACCTTCAAAAGGTCCAGTGCCCCACACACCAGCGGAAGTCTGGTATATTGTCCCAAATTTGTCGAAAGATTTACAGATAGTATACCCATCAGCTTCAAAAGGGACATTTTGAAGTTTTATCCACTTATAAGTACGAGATACATCTCGTAAACACACTGCTACATTGGGAGTCACTTGACACCATTGATCTTGATACCGTTGAACGATCTCTTCATACACTGTAGAAGATGTGAACTTAAACACCCAGGATGCACTGTTCATGGACACGCCATAGATGTCATGGTTAGCGATCTTATATGTGTCTCGCAGAATTTGTAGAAGAACGTCAACATTGTGATCCAGTAAAGATCCCTGTGGTAGTTATACACAAACGGTATGAACCCGTCGCCGGCTACCCTCCATCTTGTTGGGTAAAGACGGTTTTCACATTACCACCACTACTGTCGAAGGTACCACTGTACTCACCAATGCCAACCATGGCATCACAATCACCATGGCAAACGATACCACCACCACAACTATCACAATCCTCCACCATACCACCACCAGTCATAGCCACCTCAATTCTTGCCGCCACCACCACCATAACAAATCTCACCATCACCACCTCACCACAACCACTACAAATCTCACCATCACTACCACCACTACAAGTCTCACCATTACTACCACCACCACTAGTCTCACCATCACTACCACCACCCCCACCAGTCTCACCATCACTACTACCACCACCAGTCTCACCATCACTACCACCACCACCAGTCTCACCATCACTACCACCACCACCAGTCTCACCATCACTACCACCACAGCCACCACTACCAGTCTCACCATCATCCCCACAAGCACTACCAGTTTCACCATCACTACGACCACCATTACTAACATCACCATCATTACCACCACCACCAGTCACCATCACAACCAGCTCTGACACCCTCCTCAGCCTCCACTTTATAAATTATTTCGGCAAAACTCTTCCACACGTAATTATCATATTGGTATATATTTTTAAAATGCATTAAGTATATGTTTAAAGTTTAATATAATGTAATATTCCACGAGGCTGGAGAGAGAAGCGGCCGCCATTAATTTAGTGTACAATTACGGTTGGGGCCACTAACTCTCTGTAATGTTCTGAACTTAACATATTCTAACTAGTACGTTGTAAATAACTAATAAACAGTTAATTAAAAACAAGTTTTGTTTCACAAAATCAGAGGTTAGTTTACGTTAACATAAACACGCCGTTGGTCGTTCAAATTAGAGGCAATGTATTACTTTCTTCACTCGTGGGAACACTAGAATTTATAAGTGCGCGCTAAGTAATTATTTACTCATAATTCTCTAAGGAAAGCTATTTAAAAAAGACTTTTTAATGAAATTATATGAAATAATAATTTTTTGTCGTCGTAGCCCACAATTATCAGAAGTTAGAGGCGTCATGCGACAGGTTGGAAGACAATGAGTAGAACAAGATTGTACTGGAACAACGTGTCGCTCACGATAAAGATCTTCATCAAAGTCATGACTTTTTGAGACTATGTTATAATCAAAGACAGTCTGCATATTGCTTAATTCTCGATGGGACCTCAACAAGAGAGAGAGATGAAGGGAAAGGGGTAGAGAGAAGAGACGCACACAGACAGACAGACAGAGAGACACACACACACACACACACACACACACACACACACACACACACGCCCCGATGGCATGGTGGCTAGCGCTCTTGCTTCACGCACGGAGGGCCCGGGTTCAATTCCCGGCGGGGCCGAAACATTTCGAAGTGTTTCGTTACACACACACACATACATACAACAGGCCTAGTGTCTAATCGACATGTGCCTAGGACAAAATGGTAACTAACACAGGAGCTATGAATCGACCCCTGCAACCACAAATAGGTGAATACACACACACAAACTCAAGATACCAATCACTTCAACCGAACTGCCGCCACAATTAAGGCGCGTCTAAGATTACGCTTCAGGAACCTAAGCAAGGAGTCATTCACATCATATACTACAAATTTGAAGTCCATATTGGAGTACACGACACCAGTATGAAAACACACATGATCAATCAAGTTAAGAAATTGGAGATAGTGCAGAGATTTCCAACGAGACTAGTCCTGTAGACAAGAGACTAAGGGCGCTAAACCTGTTGACATTAGGGCAGAAGGATTAGATAAAATAATAACGACGCATAAAATACTGAGAACTGATGGGATGGACAGGGATAGACTGTTCGAGAGACGGGAACCAGAAACACGAGGAAAACACGGATGAGTCACAGGGATGTTAGGAACCATTTTTTAAGCCTTAGTGTGGCCAGAAAACAGAACGACCAGTACAGTTGAGCCAGGGTCCACATAGTTTTAAGAAGAAGTACGATAAGGCTTTCGATAATAGGAGTGAACCAAAAGCGGAGCAGAGACTCGACCCCTGCAACCACATAGATACGTACACGCATAAAACAGGCCAAGTGTCTATCGACAGAGATAGAAAGAGAGGAGGAGGGTAGAACTGCTTCAAAAACTGTCAAAAATGTCAGACATGACAAAAAGGCAGGATGAAGTGTATCTTCTGTTTAAATCCCTGGACCAAGAAAAGTCATTGAGCCCAGATAAAGTGAGCCCAAGATTGCTGAGTAGATGTGCAAGCCAGCTAGCCTCAACTTTAACTCGCATCTATCAGCATTGCCTAACACAGTTTAAATGGCTTTCTCTGCGGACATCAGCAACTATAGACCATTAGCATATCTGTTAATTAATCACTGGCAAGATTCTTGAGACAGTTTCACAGTAGATGACTATCACTCGCTTCTCTGTGACCGTATATATGGCTTCAGAAAAGGTCACTCTGCTCTACTGTTAAACCTCTCCACTATGTGGCATCAGTCACTGGGTGAATCCAAGCTTATCTGCGCAATTGCACTGGACATAGCCAGGGCTTTCGAGTCTCCACTATTCCTCCTTAGTGATTACCTTCAAGGTACATCTCTAAAACTAGTTTTCAATGGGACAGGGTCAACAACACACATTGGTGCCAGTGTTCCACAGGGAACTGTGACTGGGCCATTGTTATGGAATGTCTACTTCAATGACGACCTTCAACTCATCCCAGAATCACATGCATATACAGACGACTGTGCTCCGACATTTATTTATCGAAGGGAGAAAATGCCAGTTGCTCTCAGTTACATTAGTCACAAGCTCACAGCTATATCAGCCTGGGAATAACGATGGCAGTTCACATTTTCTTCTGAGAAAACCCAGCATGAAGGTAATGCTGGAGCAGTGGTAAGAATGAATGGGAAAGAGTTGGTACCCGGGGATAAAGCAGCTATCCCTGGGGTGAAATTTGACACCAAATTGAATATGAAGAAACATGTAGTAAATCTCGCAAGCAAAGCTGCCACGAAGCTCGACAGTAGAGGTGGCAAGACTCAGTACGAGGCACAAATGCACTCACACCTTGAGTATGCTCCACTTTCTTGGATTGCCCACCACAATCTCACCTACGACTTCTCGACAAAATAGAAAACAGAGAAATAAGACTCATCGCTCGTCTGGACCCATCCTGGACATATCTCTTATTTCAGCAGAGCCTAAGACACCAGAGAGATGTTGGTGGCCTTACTGTTATGTACAAGGCCAACATTAAGGTACCACACTGGGCTCCACTGCGGGGTCAGCGAAAAGAGAGCTTCTACACAACAAGACGAGCAGCGAACATCAAATGCACTCTAGTTGCGTCCTTCTCTAGAACATCAATTCATCTATCATTAGTTCCTAGGATGACTCGAGTCTGGAATATGTTCGCACAGCATAATGACATCGATGAAATAAAGCTGACTAAATGAAATCGCTGGCCCACAGATGGCTCCAGCTTATATCCCATTCCCTATTTGTATGTCTCATAGCAATAAAAGGCTTTCAAATGAGTTGAGGTTGGTAACAGCTATTAACTTGTAAATAAAAGTAGTAACTAATTACCCAACCCTGTAAAATCATCGTGTAAATAAAAAAGAGAGAGAGAAAATCATCCCTTCTAGTGGTTGCTGTACACTGATTGCTTGTTTGTAATTCTTGCTATATATGAAAGATTATATATATATATATATATATATATATATATATATATATATTATAGGTAGTAGGTTGGTAGACAGCAACCGCCCAGGGAGGTACTACCGTCCTGCCAAGTGAGTGTAAAACGAAAGCCTGTATTTGTTTTACATGATGGTAGGATTGTTGGTGTCTTTTTTCTGTCTCATAAACATGCAAGATTTCAGGTACGTCATGCTACTTCTACTTACACTTAGGTCACACTACACATTCATGTACAAGCATATATATACACACCCCTCTGGGTTTTCTTCTATTTTCTTACTAGTTCTTGTTCTTATTTCCTCTTATCTCCATGGGGAAGTGGAACAGAATTCTTCCTCCGTAAGCCATGCGTGTCGTAAGAGGCGACTAAAATGCTGGGAGCAAGGGGCTAGTAACCCCTTCTGTATATATTACTAAATGTAAAATGGGAAACTTTCGTTTTTCATTTTGGACCACCCCGCTTCGGTGGGAAACGGCCGACGTGTTGAAGAAATATATTAAAATATATATATATATATATATATATATATATATATATATATATATATATATATATATAATCATATATATACATTATATACATATATATGTCGTGCCGAATAGGTAAAACTGGTCAGTTAGCAAGAAGTCATTTAAAATTAAGTCCTTTCTAAAAAAATTATCTTATACGTTTAAAGATATATTTGTTTTCATTTATGTTAATGTAAAAATTAATAATTTTGTACCAAAAGAAAACTTACCTAACCAGAGGTCTACTGGGTGTCTTCAAGAGGGAGCTGGACAGATACCTAAAGTCAGTGCCTGATCAGCCGGGCTGTAACAGCCTCGTTGATCAGGCCCTGATCCACCGGGAGGCCTGGTCATAGACCGGGCCGCGGGGAAGTCGATCCCCGGAATGCCCTCCAGGTAGACTCCAGGTATATATCAATAACTACACTGCACTAGCCAGGGTTCGAACTTATGATGCTTTGGCCGCCTCATGGTGAGCGAAAACACACAATGTAATGTATATATCCTAGGATGTTATATGGCAATCCTTAATTCTGCTATGACAACATTACCACTGAACTGGTCATCATGAGACATTTCCTTCTTTCCTGATAAATGAAACTTGTTTACTTTTACCTCGTGACCACACAAGTAGGTGATGAACAGTTCATGAAGCGGCTCTGGTTACGACACCTATGCGCACGCACATTTCTCAATGAAAGGATTTTTATTACGATGCCTGGTCACATGCATTTCTTCAATGTTTTGATAGTGAGGAAAATTTTGAATTTTCCTAAACTCAGCATGTGTAAATTTGAATAATATAATATATTAAAATATGATGCTGATTTGACCCTTCGAGAAATTTCGAGTGAGGTGGGGAATGTGGAACAGTGGCAAGGCGGACGGGGAGGAGGATTCCATAGTGAATTTAATGTGTGTGCACTGGTTGTTACAATAGTCATGTAATCATTGAGGTTCAATTGGAGTAAATCGGGATAGTGTGGAAAACCCTTACAATTCGGCAACAAGAACGGAAACATATAGGACTCCGAGTCTTCCAAGAAACACCCCTTACCTAAGTGATGCTTACCCTTAATGTACAGTAGTTTTACGTTGGCTATCGTAAATTCTAGCTGTTAGAGTGGCGTTAGGGTGTGTTCCACAAGCAGTGTCTTCCTGTGACAAATGGTAAGTTAATGAGTATAAAATTTATTGTTCTAATGATATAGTTAGGAGAAAACCTTCCCTAGTCTCTGTAAAAATATTCCCATTAACTATTTCTAAAATCATATTCAGTCCACATTTTATAATTTACCATTATTGATAATAATGTTTAATATTGTAATTATTAATATAATATTAGGGCTAGCTTTTTGTAAGAGTAGTAGTAATGAAGTGGGCATCAAGAGAGGGACAGTTCGGCGACCTACTGTGACTAAGTCCCACTTACCTCGCCCAACTTACTTGTAATACCCTGTAAACTCCATGCTGGTCATTTCTCACAAAATAATTCATAGATAGTGTAAAAGAGAAAAGTTAATAAAAATAACATTCATGTCATTAAATTTATGGCAGAATTAATGACAATTTCTCTGTATTAAATATTTAATGATGACTTTCAGAAGCAAGAAGAAAAGTGAGGGCAGAGGTTTTCCAGCTGCGTGTAAAAGTGACTCATTTAACTATTATTACTCTGTCTACGTTGGAGATCACTCTTCCTGTTTTATCATCATGTCATAAAGGCTCGTAGGAATTTCGGGTCCCTGGAAGACTGGCCTTTTCCTCATATCTCCCATCCCATCCCACTAAAGGAACAATAGTGAAATACAGTTATGGATAATTTCTATTTGCCAGCATTTATTTTGCACCGAAACAAACAGAAAACTAACGTATCAAAGATTTACATGATATAATTTACTTAATATATCAAAGAATTTTCATATTTATATTTTGCTTATGACGTACTGTATGCACCGTCGGATGTCTCCCCAGTGTATACAGTATGTGCTTGGAGAGCATCGTCTGTTACTTTAGAGAAAAGAAGTATTCTTGACTGCTAGTGAACAGGTGACGTGCAGCTATGAACCCCATTAACCAACCTATATTTTGCCCTTTCAAAAGAAAAAAAAATCCCAATACCATGGCTGGAACAATACACAAATAACCCTCACTTAGGAGATTGAAAATAATAATATTAGCTTGATCTTTGGTAGGTAATGAAGGAGAAACTAATCATAAAATTATTGATTTCAAGCCACACACAAAAAATATTATATTCAAGGGGAAGACATAACCAAGTACGGTTCATACAGAGCCTAGGATATGGTACAGCTGCCAGGTTTGCTTCGAGGTCCTTGGATCAAGAACCCTTCAAAATACATCCTTTCTTCCTAACCATTCCCCTTGGAGAGAAAAGTTGTGTAATTACATTAGTGTGCAGCAGGTGATGTTTAGTGTAATATAAATTTTATTATTTCCAAACAATATTTAGTTCCCAAAAACTTAAATGACTGAAACAAAACATCCGCCTAAATGTACAGCAACATATCTAAAAGAATGAGAAAGAAAAGACAATGTTTCTGAAATGTTCCGAAAATAGTTGTCTACCCTCGTTAAACTTATAAACGCCATATATCCTCGGATTTTTTTTTAGTTTACATTTCACATTTACATTCTATTTTAAATGATCTAAAATCACACAAAAAATATTTTTTTTGTTCCCGTACCTAAGGCACGGCAACATACCTAAATAATAGCTAGATACCTTAGGAATAACAACTGACCTAAAGGTACAGCAAGATACGTTAAGTATAGCAATATATCTAAGGTATAGCAATATGCCTAAATGGAAAAAGCTGTTTAATAATTCTTAATTGTTCTTGATTTTTTGACCCGGGATAAACCTAGAGGAGTTTCTGCAGCTGCATGATCTTAGATAGGTATCCCCTTTATAACATAATCCTAGCCCCTGCACTTCATTACACACAACATGCATAATAGTATACCTTAAAACCCTCAGGAGTAAGAGCTCCTATGTTCACTTGCTCTTATGGACTACCTCCATTACTACTCCCTCCTGTTCTACCGCTCCCTTCCCCACCCCCTCTCGAATGTATTCTGGCCCCCTTCCCTTCGGGATTCTGTGTGATTTGTTTATGGTTTATGTGGTTCCAAGTCGAACCTCCTGAGTCACTCAGGCGCTCGGGCCACAGCCGGAGGGCCGGAAATGGCTCAAATGGAACAGAGCTTTTAAGAGATGAGTCTCATACCAGCGAGAACGTCGGCTCTGAGGTACCAGAGATTTAACCCTAACTCTTGCGCCAGTACCACTGCTACTCCCTACAAGCTCTGTGTGAGTGGGGAAGGTAGTAGACGAACCTGGTGAGTTGGAGAGGACTCACAACATCATGCACACCGAACCAAAGACACCATTTGAATTGAAGTGCTGTGACCCAGCTACAAGGAGTCTGCGACGAGTGTAGCTAACTGCTACACCACTTATGCTGAAGAAAACTCAATGTGCCTTTTTCATAGAGCTGTAAACGGAACATCACTTGTAATAAACCTGACACCAGTGACGGGTCACCATCTGACAAAAACACGTGTCAGGACTTCGTTACTGGTAAATATATTATCATCAACCTTCACGCTTCTGTGTGTGACTTGCTAATGGTCCAAGTCTGACCGAAACTTTGTCACAAGTTTCAGCGTCTTAAGTGCGAGTTATTTGTGTAAATAGCCAGGAAATATAATCCGACTCGGTATAACACAAACATTAATATAGTAACACATTCAGCAAACTCTAGACAGCGCCAAGACGCACAGTACAATCTGCATATATCCAAGTTTCAAGAACTAACACAACCTGAAACACACACTGCAGAGTGAGTATACATGTTTCATGGACCTACATCAAGAGACGAGACTGTGTATGTACACATGTTTCAAGGACCTACATCTAGAGACAAGACTGTGTATGTATACATGTTTCATGGTCCTACATCAAGAGACAAGACTGTGTATGTATACATGTTTCAAAGACTAACACCCAGAAAGATCGAATATTAAATGACACACTTATACACAGTTACAATTCATAAATATAATGGTAAAACATGACAAAATAAAGATATTTATTAAAAATGGTGTAAATGTTTTCAAGTATGATGAGAAAACTATTGTAAATTAGCCAAAGGTAAAAATGTCTAGAAAAGTTTCTTTTTTAATTTTCACTCTTCTTTTCGCAGTTACATTTTATTGCTAATTCTTTTCAGTTCTGAGTTTTTTTTTTTTTTTTAAGAAACTGACAAGACCATGTCTGACGGAGTTACCAAGATATATACAGCTTAGGAGTTGAAATAATGTGTGTTAACTTGACATCAACACTGTCTAATAACAAACCAAATCTTCCTATAATTAAATTACATCGGTATTGAAGGTCTGATGCCGAGGAGAAGAGGCATTCTATGACACCGCATTCAAACCAATATTCCAGTTTCCTCAATAAAATTAGCAAATTAACACTTACACAACCCAAAACCCATCCCAACTTTCGTCTAAATAAGTTACACCGGTTTTTAAAGTTTGAAGCCGATTAAAAGAGACATTCTCTAGTTAGTATACAATAATCAATATACCTTCCTCGACCTACCCTCCCATCTACTTGCCCTTCGATCTCTCTGTCTATTCACTTTAACCCCCGCCTGACTTTCCGCGCACTTTTCAATCAGCCTCAGTCAGATGTGCACTTCTGAGGGAAGATAATTCCTGTGACATTAATTCGTAAGTGATATTAACTCCAGCTGTGCCGGAACACAACCTTTGCAGCTGCCATAGCAATATACCTTAATGGTATACTGATATATCGCCTTGTCTCCCGTCTCAAACTGTTTTCATTACTTCATGTTCAACCCATCCTGTGTGATGGTATATGAAAGGGAGATATGGCTAGTTATTGTGACAAGTAAGCATCATACACAGTATATATTATGTAGACCAGAGTATATACAGAAGAGTTTTTAACTGGTGGTCCAAGGATAATTATGGTGACCTTAGATTATTATTATAAACAAATAGAAGCGCTAAACCACAGGGGTTATACAGCGCTGCAGGTTATTGCAGGATGCAGGGAGAATGGGTTGTAAGAGGGAGATGGATGACTAGTAGGGTATGGAGTGCAGCAGGACGGTGGATAGTGCAGGGGTGGAGGGTAGCAAGAGATCGAGGTAGAAGGGACTGAGGGAGGTGCTAGAGGTATAATCTTCAGAGTTTGTGTAGTAAGTCAGTTTCTGTCAAAAAGTTAATGAGAGAGTCAGGATTAAAGGAGGGTCCATCAGCAAGAAGGGAAGGTAAAGAAAGGGCCGCCGAGCGAAGACGTCGTTGGAGGTAAATTCTGCGTGCTCGTTGATAGAGTGGGCAGTCCAACAGGATATGTCGAACAGACACTGGAACCTGACAATGCTCACAGAGAGGGGCAGGGAGCCTCTCCATGAGATACCCGTGAGTAAGACGAGTGTGGCCGATGCGAAGACGGGAGAGTGTAGTTAGTATAATTATTATATTGTTACAATTGATGTGTTTATATTGTCTTCTAATTTTGTAATGTAATAAAGTTTCATTGGGTCGTTGTCTGTACTTTACAGACGTGTGAATAATAAGCACTTGGGGGATGACTATATTTAGTATATTTTGTTATACTGTCATTTACGTCATTTAGTGGCTGTTTGTGATTTATGTACTTCGGGATTATGTACATACGGTTATTATTTTTTCCTGTTCATGGATGGTAAGCATTGAGTGACAAGTTTTTCTGGTTTTGTGCATTGTTTTTATGCTTTGTATGTTTTCTTAAGTAGGGAAAATTTTGTTAACCTTTGTTGTTGCTTTGCCAAGCACAGTTAGTGCTTGTATTTTAAGTAATCACTCTGTCTTCTGTTTCCGTATTGTCATGTGTTTTGAAAATGTTTTTTCAATAAAATATAAAAAAAAAAAAGTCTCCCAACCCCGACATTGGTGACAAGAAGAAAGCCAGAAACCTATAATCGGTTTAATAGAATGAAGTTTGTTATTTAGCAGGTCAGACCAGCGTTGTTGCCAACGGGTGCGAAGGTGGGTAGCAATGACCGCAAAATAGTCCGTGAAAGGAACACCTCTATATGAAACTGGAAGGTTACGTACTGCTGACCGCGCAGCAGTGTCTGCCTGTTCATTGCCCTGTACGTCAACATGACCAGGGACCCAACAAAAAACAATATCTTTGTGCTTGCTAGAGATACAGCGTAACCAAAGTTGGATACGAAGAACTAAGGGATGAGGTGTATCAATTTTACGGATAGCCTGTAAAGCACTAAGGGAGTCTGAAACGACTACAAATGGTGACACAGGCATAGATGCAATACGGATAAGTGCTACAAGAATGGCATACAATTCAGCCGTAAATATGCTAGCCGAGGGTAATAGATGCCCTCGCACGACGCTGTCTGGAAACACTGCTGCGAATCCGACGCCATCCGATGACTTTGAACCATCAGTGTACACTGCGATGGCATGGGAATGAGAACGGAAGTGGTCTAAAAAAAAAAAAAAGCGAGAAGCCGCCGTAGGTAGTCGGGCTTTCGCGCAAGGTAGAGGAATAGAACAGACACGGACAGCAGAAACTTCCCAAGGGGGTAGGGGAAAGGAAGTTGTCACATGAACGTATAAAGGTGGTAGCAGAAGGGAAGACAAGAGTGAATGTAGACGAAGAGAAAAGGGACGAAGTAAGCAGGGGCAACGAACAAATAAAGAGCGTCTACTAACATCTGTGACAATCCAATACATGGAAGGATTGCGGAGGTCATGAGAGCGAACATAATAGCGAATGCAATGTGCATCACGGCGATCGGACAAAGATGGAATGTTCGCTTCTGCATAGAGGCTCTCAACCAGTGAAGAACGAAAAGCACCGAGGCATAAATGTAATCTCTGGTGATGGATGGGATTAAGGCTAGAGAGAGAAGCAGGGGAGGCCGCCGAATATATCTGGTCACCATAATCGAGTTTCGATAAAATTAGGGCTGAATGCAGGCGAAGGAGAGTTCTACGATCAGCCCCCCATGAAAGATGCCTTCCGAGAGGTAATGTGAGGTTTCCAGGACAATCGAAGGTCAAACAGGAGGCCGAGAAACCTGACCGTATCACGTTCTGGGATACGCGAGCTGTATAGGTACAATGGATGATCAGAGACCACCGAACGTCTAATGAACGTAATTTGGTGAGTTTTACTTCTAGAAAATTTAAACCCATGAGTGGTGGCCCAATCGTAAACCAGGTTGATTACATGCTGGAGCGAAACTGCAATGAGGTGACAGTCAGCACCTGCACAAGCTATAGCAAAGTCATCAACATAAAGCGATGACCAAATATTGGATGGGAGAACAGATGCCAGATCATTTATAGCAAGGAGAAAGAGTGTTGAGCTCTGAGCACATCCCTGGGGGACACCTTCAGCTTGGATAAACTACGGAGAAAGCATATTATTAACCCGGACACGTAAATGTCTTTCAGTTAAGGCCTTAAGGAAAAATGGTAGATTGCCTCGGAGGCCTAAGGAGTGGGCCTGGGCCAAGATATTATACCTCCAAGTTGTCATATGCCTTCTCAAGGTCAAAAAAGATGGCGATAACCGAGTGGTTATTATCAAAGGCATTACGAATATATGTATCCAAGCGCAGTAAGGGGTCAATGGTAGAACGGCCCTTAAGAAAGCCATATTGACTAGTGGAGAGACTATTGTGCGTCTCTAAATACCACATCAAACGTTTATTAACCAGACGTTCCATCACCTTGCAAACTGCACTGGTAAGAGCAATGGGAGGCATCATGTCCCGTAGTACCCGGTTTGCGGAAAGGTAAAACAATAGCAGATTTCCACAGCTGGGGAAGAACTTGTGACCATATAAGATTAAAGAGTCGTAAGAGGACTGCAAGGGCTGACTGATGTAAATGCTGTAGCATAAGAATATGTATGTCGTCTGGCCCAGCTGCCGATGATCGGCAAGCAGTGTGTGTTGCCTCCAGTTCTTGAAGGGTAAAAGGCACATAAGATTCTTCTCTGAGAGAAGAAAAATCTAAGGGCTCTAACTCGCTGGCAGACTTAGAAGAAAGGAACGAGGGGCATAGATGGAGCCCCTGAGAAATACGGACCAGATAATTACCAATTTCAGGGGCAACGGCAAGAGGGTGTGCTATGTACAAGAATGGTATACAATACCGACAAGATGAAATTAAGACACATGTGCAACATCTGGGTATCTTTATTGTAAACGTTTCGCCATGGAATCTTGATTCTGAGAACCTGTACATAACCTTCACGGCAACAACAGCTACTACTACAACTAACCCATCTCTTTGGGTATGACCTACTTCCACTGGGGAATCCCGCCTTCCAGTGACTATGCCCTCATCTACTACACGTCCTTTTCCACCTGACGTTAGTATATAAGCGTCAGCATCATTGCCTCTGCTCCACAAACTCCACGACTTCGGTGCTGTTCACACCAACTCCAAGGCCGAGGGACTGATAACCTCATCTTTTGTATATAGTTCTACTGTCTTCAAACAATGTCTTAGAATTTGTATTGATAAAGCCACTGGATGGCGAAACGTTTACAATAAAGACACCCAGATGTTGCACATGTGTCTTAATTTCAGGGTGTGCTATATCGACACCGGCAACCCGAAGAACAGGAGCCGGGTCGGGGAAGAATTTACCACTCGGTTTCTGTACTTTTTCTAGACTGCACTCATCGAGGAAGCCGAAGTGACGGTAGAAACGTAATGCCGCCAGCAAGTGCGTTTAGCGTGACGATGACAAGGCGAGCAAATGCTCTCTTCTGCCTAAAATCAAGGAGTCCCTCTGTGATTCTGTTGTACCGGTACCTGCCCCACGCAGTGCGTTTCAAACGTACTGCCCGAGCACAAGCAGGAGACCACCAAGACATGCACTTCTGAGGATGCTTGCCCGAGGTTTGGAGAATAGAATGTGAAGCTGCGGTTAAGACGGAGGACGAGAAGAGATATAAAACCTCATCAATGGAGGACGAGGAAGGAGCCTCATGAAAAGCAGTAAGATGCGCGTAAAGGTCCCAATTCGCCCGGTCAAATTGCCAGCGTGGGCTACGAGGAGGTGGAGAATACGAAGGAGAAAGTAAGGATGATTGGAAAGGGAGAGAGAAATAAAAAAGGGATAAGAAAAGCTAAAAGAGATTATAAGACTAAAGTGGTAAGGGATTCGAAGACTAACCCAAAAGGTTTTTTTCAGGTATATAGAAGTAAGATTAGGGACAAGTTAAGCCCACTCAAAAGTAACTCAGGTCAGATCACTGACAGTGATAAGGAAATGTGTGAAATTTTTAACTCTTAGCTTATATCAGTTTTCACGCAGGAAGAAACTAGTGAAATTCCAGAAATAATAAATTATGTAGAACTGGATAATAAACTATGCACGATTAGGGTAACTAGTGACATGGTCCTCAGACAAATAGAGAAATTAAAACCGAACAAATCTCCAGGCCCTGATGAACTGTTTGCAAGGGTTTTAAAGGAATGTAAAGAGCTTAGCAAACCTTTGGCTAGTCTTTTCAACATATCACTACAAACTGGCATTGTGCCAGACAAGTGGAAAATGTCAAATGTAATACCTATTTACAAATCAAGTGGCAGATCCTTAGCTTCGAACTGTAGACCAATAAGTCTTACCTCCATAGTGGGAAAATTTATGTAATCAATAATTGTCGAGGCAATTCGTAGCCATCTTGAAAGGCATAAATTGATTAATGAATCTCAGCACGGTTTTACAAAGGGGCGTTCCTGCCTTACGAATTTACTAATTTTTTTCACCAAGGTATTTGAAGTAGATCATGGTAATGAATACGATATTGTGTATATGGACTTCAGTAAGGCTTTTGATAGAGTTCCACATTAGAGGCTATTGAGGAAAATTAAGGCACACGGAATAGGAGGAGAAATTTTGTCCTGGATAGAGGCGTGGTTGACAGATATTCAGCAGTGTTTTTAAATAAATGGCGAGAAATCAGAGTGGGGGCGCGTCACGCGTGGTGTTCCACAGGGGTCAGTGTTGGGCCCTTTGTTGTTCACAATTTATATAAACTACATTGATGAATGAATAAATAGCGACATAAGCAAGTTTGCTGATAACACCAAAATAGGTCGCATAATTCATTCTAATGAGGACATTAGAGCACTCCAGGAACATAAGAAAGAAGGAACACTGCAGCAGGCCTACTGACCCATGCGAGGCAGGTCCATCATTTCCCTCATATTTCGTGCAGTATCAAAGGTTTCCTTAGCGATGTTAGAAAGTTCTTCAGCACACTCAGTTAAGTAGGCTTGAGTGGCTGGAGAGAAAGGGTGCTTGGAGTTGGAGAGTTGCGCAGGAGTAGACTTAGGGATCACCTTTTCGGCCAGGCAATCTTGAAGGAAGTTGTGTCTGTTGCGAAGGCTGTGAGCGCGAAGAAGGGTGTCCAAATAGCGTCTGCAAGAAATGTCCATTTTGTTGCGGTGTCCGACAGAATGTAATAATATTGGTAGAATTACCGACAATATGTTAAGTAAAAGGACACAAATGCAACTAATGTGACATTTTATTGTGGCAACGTTTCGCTCTCCAGGAGCTTTTTCAAGCCGTTACGGCTTGAAAAACATCGCTAAGGAAACCATTGATACTGCACAAAATATGAGGGCCAACCTTCAGATTGACCACCACACTGCTGAGCACATTCTCAGTAAAGTCATCATTTCCCGGCTTAGACCTGACTACCTGAAGTTAACCCTCTCCAGGTAAACTCCAGGTAGTCAGGTAACTTCCACTTAAGGAAGGAGCACGGAATAAGACCTAGTAGCACAAGCTAGTCAGGTCCAACTCACACCCACCCACATCCACTCATGTATTTATCCAACCTATTTTTAAAACTACACAACGTCTTAGCTTCTATGACGATACTCGAGAGTTTGTTCCACTCATCCACAACTCTATTACCAAACCAGTGCTTTCCTATATCCTTCCTGAATCTGAAATTTTCCAACTTAAAGCCATTGCTGCGAGTCCTGTCTTGGCTGGATATTTTCAGCACGTTATTTACATCTCCTTTATTTATTCCTGTTTTCCATTTATACACTTCAATCATATCCCCCCTAATTCTACGCCTTTCTAGAGTGCAGATTCAGGGCCCTCAGTCTATCCTCATAGGGAAGATTTCTGATACATGGGATCAACTTTGTCATCCTCTTCTGTACGTTTTCCAGTGCATTTATATCCATTCTGTAATACGGTGACCAGAACTGTGCAGCATAATCTAAATGAGGCCTAACCAAGTATATATAGAGTTGAAGAACAACCTGAGGACTTCTATTATTTATACTTCTTGATATGAAGTCAAAGATTATGTTATCTTTATTGCGAACACTTACGCACTGTTGTCTTGGTTTCAGATTACTGCTAACCAGAACTCCTAAATCCTGTTTACAATCACAAGTATTATGATCTAAATTATTCAGTTTAAATGTGGCATGGTTATTGTCCTGCCCAACATTTAGAACTTTGCATTTGTCTACATTAAAATGCATCTGCCACTTCTCCGACCACTGCATCAGTCTATTCAAATCATCCTGGAGTGCTCTAATGTCCTCATTAGAATGAATTGGACGGCCTATTTTGGTGTCATCAGCAAATTTGCTTATGTTGCTATTTATTCCCTCATCTATGTCGTTTATGTAAATTGTGAACAACAACGGGCCCAAAACTGACCCCTGTGGGACAACGCTTGTGACGTGCCCCCATTCTGATTTCTTCCCATTTATGCAAACTCTATGGAAGATTTGAATAGACTGATGCAGTGGTCGGAGAAGTGGCAGATGCAGTATAGACAAATACAAAGTTCTGATCATTGGACGAGAAAATAACCATGCCACATATAAACTAAATAACGTAGATCTTAATATTACCGATTGTGAAGAGGATTTTGGGAGTTCTGGTTAGCAATAATTTAAAACCAAGACAGTGCATAAGTGTTCGCAATAAAGCGAACAGAATCCTTGGCTTCATATCAAGGAGAATAAATATTAAGAGTCCTCAGGTTGTTCTTCAACTCTATATATCTTTGGTTAGGCCTTATTTAGATTATGCTGCACAGTTCTGGTCACCGTATTACAGAATGGATATAAATGCACTGGAAAACGTACAAAGGAGGATGACAAAGTTGATCCCATGTATCAGAAATCTTCCCTATGAGGACAGACTGAGGGACCTGGAGCTGCACTCTCTAGAAAGGCGTAGAATTAAGGGGATATGATTGAGGTGTATTAATGGAAAACAGGAATAAATAAAGGGGATGTAAATAGCGTGCTAAAAATATCTAGCCAAGACAGGACTCGAAGCAATGGTTTTAAGTTGGAAAAATTCAGATTCAGGAAGGATATAGGAAAGCACTGGTTTGGTAATAGAGTTGTGGATGAGTGGAACAAACTCCCGAGTACCATCATAGAATCTAAGACGTTGTATAGTTTTAAAAATAGGTTGGATAAATACATGAATGGGTGTGGAGTTGGACCTGTCTAGCTTGTGCAATTAGGTCAAATGCCGTACTGCTTCCTTAAGTAGATGTGGTCTAACCTGACTAAGTGAGTCATTGGTTTAAGCCGGGAGGTCACTTGGACGTGCCTTGCATGGCCCAGTAGGCCTGCTGCAGTGTTCCTTCTTTCTTATGTGTGTGTGTGTATGTGAGAGATAGAGAGACAGAGAGAGACAGAGACAGAGAGAGACAGAGACAGAGAGAGACAGAGAAAGAGACAGAGAGAGACAGAGAGACAGAGAGACAGAGAGACAGAGACAGAGAGACAGAGAGACAGAGAGAGAGAGAGACAGAGAGACAGAGAGAAATTGCGTTAATGTGTTTTTTTCTAGTAAAGGGGTTCACACTTTCATCGGAGTCTCAATGGGTTCGTCGAGCCTAAAATGGTTACGAACCCCTGGAATCGAGTATATAGTGTAGGTAACCGAATACTGCTTATGTATTCTTTTTCGTTAACTAAAAATATTCCCCGCCCTGTGACGCCTCTCGGTCCTTCGCACTACCCTCCCCTACTCAACCCCCCCCCCCCCAAACTAATATTCGTTTTGCTCCAGTCGACCTTTCCCTTTCCATGAACTTTTTTTCCCTCTTTTATATTCCTAGGGCGAAGAGAGGCCGGGCGACTAATAATGCTGCAACGATTATTTTCGCTCTTATTTTTTTCCTCCCTGGGTCGCTGACAGCCTCGGTCAGTTATTGTAGAGTAGATATCTGTTTGCTGACACTTACACTGTTATAGTAAGTGCTCGCTTAATATTAGATTTCATTTAACAGTAGGACACTTTATAAAGTATAAAAGTTTAAGGCGCTGTATAAATTGCAGGATACGTTATAGAGTGTAATACAGTGTAGAACACGGTATAAAGTGCAGGATACGTTATAGAGTGTAATACAGTGTAGAACACGGTATAAAGTGCAGGATACGTTATAGAAAAGGGAAAAGGACACATGTGCATCTAACGAGACATATTATTTCTGCAACATGGTTCTCCGGGAGCTTCGTCTAGCCAATACTTACAAAACACGGACTCATAGCATATAGAGAGGTAAATAACAACAAAGGCACAATACCGTGACTGGAACAACACACACACAACCCGCACATAGAAAAAGAGGAGCTTACGACGACGTTTCGGTCCGACTTGGACAATTTACAAAGTTACACTTAACAAAAAGGAGAGGAGGGGGTATATATATAGGCCAGAAGACATTGACAAGACTTAGGGAGACATTGACAGACTTAGGGAGCACAAAAATAGTGTTAGGCTTGCCGACACTAATAATGCTCTTTTCTGTCATGTCAGAGATCACAGTCATCCTATTGATTGGTCTTCTGCTAAAACTGTCTACCCTACGTCCAACTTTCACAGTCGCCGTCTGGTTGAATCCTCCCTTATACACAACTTTCCCTGTATGAATCTTAGCCCTGGCTTTGTCTCTGTAGATGCTTTCCTCTCCCATTACATTGTTAAATGCTCCAAACTTCAGAACACCCTTGACTTAATCTGATTCCTTCTATCTCTTCCCCCTTCTCCTCTTCTTTCTCCTCTGGATTTTCTTTCTTTTCTTTTGCCTTGTATTTGTCCTTCTTTATTTTATTTTCATTTTTTTCTCTGTGTTGTTGTCCTTACCCTATGCGGGCCGCCAGCTTCATTGCAGTGCTCCTTTCCTAGAATATGACTGACTCCACTACTACTACTCCCACTACTACTTCCACTATTGCCCCTCCACCACTTTCTTGTGCCCTCCCCTGTCTGCCTGCCTATATATAACCCCTTCCACCTGTCCTTTGTCTTGCACAGTCGCTCCACATCAAGAAGTGTCCCTACGATCCCTATTGGGGAGGGAACCTCTACCTCATCTACAACCTTGTACCAAGATGTATTATTCCAACAGAATCAAGATTAAACCTTCCAGTGGAACGGTTAATAACTCATCCAAGCTTGCTCTTGCTGTGGCCGTCAGGGGCGGCTTACATGTCAAAATGAATACAATTCTAACTCGCCAAGAAGCCTTCATTGTTGTATGTGAAGACGATGTTGAGGCTGAAAAGTTATTAACCTCCTCTGCTTTGTCCACTCTATCAGATCGTGGCTTCAAAGTCATGTCCTCTCCTGTCTTTCGGGCTAAGAGGACTGTATTCTTGAAAAGACTTGACAAACTCATTACCACACAACCTGTTGAAGACCTAAAGACCTCCATTGAAGAACAAAATCCCTGGGCTTCAGTGGAAAGCATCAAGATTCCTACTGCCTCCTCCATGCTAAAACTCACTTTTACTGATGTGTCAATGGCTGCCCAAGCTATGGCTGAAGGCCTGGCCATATACTACTACTTTATTAACTCCTCTCATATTGAAGCTGAGAGGTACCATCATATTACTCAATGCTGGAGTTGCTACTCTTACCTACACTCTACAAAAGACTGCCCCACAAAAAAACAAAAGTTCTGCTCTACCTGCGGGTCTGAAGGGCACGATTCCAAGACTTGCACTTCTACTGCCCCACCTAAGTGTCTCAACTGCAAAAACAATCACCATACTCTCGCGGCAAAGTGCCCCACTCGTCGAGAAATCCTGAAAAAATCCAGGAAGCAGAACAGTAGAAGACACCTTCCAAGTCACCTACTTATGCTGCCATCACCAAACTCCAGGACGACACTACAAAACTTTTAAAAGCTACCCAACCCTCCACCACCGCTCCACCAGCTTGTGAATCTACGAAAATTCATTACTGTATGCTATATGCACACATGCATAATATGGTGATACCAGGTTCCTTCAACACTGTTATTAACGAGCTCTTCTGATTGAACAATATGCCAAACTTTACTTTTCCAGACTCTCCACCATCTGCCGATATCATCAAGCTCACCAAAGATGTTGGCAATGTCACAACACCTGAATTTCCATCTCCAAGAAACAGCCAATCAGCTACTTCCAACATCACCACCGCTGTGGACCAATCAGCAACCTTAACTGACCCACCTGTGTCTTCCACCTCCTCTGCTACTACTAATGAACCACCTGCTCCATCTCCAACTCAACCACCAAAAGCCAAGAAAGCCAAGACACTCCCTCCTGAAAATCCACTTTCAAAATATTCCAAGACCAGAAGAAATGGAAGAGGAAACAATATTTAGACCAACTGAACCCCTCACTTTTTAAACATATAATCCTCACACCTACTCCATGCGCCATGGTAGTATCAAGTACACTGTTGCTCCTGGCTGCGATCACAATACTGAAACAGCACTAATTGCAGAATTAGAAAACTTTGATCAAACTTACTTTATTGTCAAAACCTGTTTCAAAAGACTTCAAAATGGTTCTACGACAGGAACGTAAAACTAACAAGAACACAGATATGTAGAGTTTTCTGTCCACCAATCACCGATGATCCTGTCTCCTCTCTGCATACTTAACGACCAATCATATTGAAGCATGCCTCCCCCTCCACCCCGCCTCCCACCGATCTCCAGCAACCATTCACCGACCAGATCTACACATCCACCACCATGATGCAGCCTGCACAGTTTGTCCACATCGTCCATATCGCCAGCCAAGTCCTGATCTCTCCAGCTCTATCCCACGATCCCCTCAGCTGCTGGGTTAAGCCCTGGCTCTATATTTTCGACTAAGAACACTCCTCTCCAGTACTATTCGTCTGTCCCGTCTTCCCCGCTCATCCCATTGGGATCTTACCTGAACTCGTTTGTTCGTTCGTTGTCCTGTGTGTTAGTGTGACTTTGTAAATGGTCAAAGTCGGACCGAAACGTCGTCGTAAGCTCCTCTTTTCTATGTGCGGGTTGTGTGTGTAGAGAGAGGTAACAAAGTGAAGTGAACGAACATAAGCACTGCAATAGGTCTACTGGCCCAGACTAAGGGTGTGGGGAGGCATGGCGGAGGTAGTGGTGGTGGTAGTAGTAGTAGTTGTGGTAGCAGTCATGGTGGTAGTAGTCATGGTGGTAGCAGTCATGGTGGTAGCAGTCAAGGTGGTAGTAGTCATGGTAGAAGTAATGGTACCAGTAGTAGTAGTACTAGTGATGGTAGTGGGCAGTGAAGGTCATCGTACCTGTCTGCAGCTGCTCTTGGGAAATTTAGTATTGAGTATAGGTACAGTGTTACCATGGCTTGCTCTCTGGTGTTTAAGAATGAAGATCAAAGTGTTAGGAGGAGGTTCTACTTCTAGAGGAGAAAAATAACAAAGCGAACATTCGTTGGGATATGTGTGAGAGAGAGAGAGAGAGAGAGAGGAAAGTGCTTAGTGATTGTTAAGAGAAGCAGGTTAGCAGTAATGGAGGGGGTGGCTAGCAGCAAGGGAAAAAGCATCAAATTGAGGAAGGTAAAAGAAGCATGTCTGAAGGTGGGTAATCGCTTCTCTCTACTATAGTGGCCAAAGAGGACATATTAATGGAGGTAAGACTGTTATTATTGTGGAGGATTGTCAGATTCGATGCATGGACTGAAAATAGTGGTATGGGTGCGCGTAGGGAACAAAAGGGTTGCAGCACTAGGGACAGAAAGAGCGAAAATAACAAAGGTGTCTTAGGAATGCGTTCTGAAAATTTGATAGCTCATCAGTTAATGATAAAAATATTTTTTATAAAATACCGACACGATGGATAAAATCACAAATACAGTAAAGGATCAATAGAGGATCGCATAATACTGCATGTGTCTTTACACATAATGATAAAAACGAAGAAATTAGTGAAAAAAACAGAGGCAATAGAGAGAGAGAAGCGAGGAAACGACTCCCTTAGCGGCTACTTTATCAACTGTCAGAGAGCAAGAAATAAAATAGATGAGCTAAAGCTAATTGCAGCCACGGGACATATAGATGTTGCTGCAATAACCGACACCTGGTTCAATCTAAAAAAGGGACTTGTCCGCTGAATGCCAGTGGAAGCTGAGTTACTCTGCGTGTCAGGGAAAATTTCAACTAGCATCATAAATTTTATAAAGGCAGAAACTACGAAAACAGTTTATTGAAGAGTGTGAAAATCTAGTTTGAGGTGTGACTTCCGAATCTAGAAAGTGACCTGAGTAAACCTCTTTGGGACGAAATTGCTAAGGCGTCTAGTTTCGAAAATATCGTTCTAATCGTCGATTGTTAACTTCATCCAAAGTGATTGGAACACTCTGACAGGTAACCTAGAGTCTAGGAACTTCTTAAAAATAGTCCAGGATTATTTAATAACAAATTTGTGATAGAGTCAACTTAATTCTGGCAGACAAGAAATTTCAGATAAACAATCTTTATGTCAATGAAGGGATGGAGAAAGTGATCACAAATCACTAAGTTCCAATATTTCATTGATCTACTTAAATAATGATAATTGTTAAGATTCCTGACTTTTGTTCCGGGGACTTTGTTCGAATGAGGGATTACCTGACAAGTTTCCATGGGGGTCGCCTGACGAAGGAGGGATCATCAGGATGATGGGGTGATGGTTGCCAATGTGGCATTTTCCACAACATCGTACAAGCTGCTCAATGAACATACATTTCCAAAGGAGAAATTATATCAAACATAATTGAACTTGAATTAATATACAACGTACCTAAACTTTTGGGTGAAAAAAAAAGACATTAATAAGTGAATCAAAGGAGGAAAGGGTCACCTTTTGGACCAATATATCTATTTTAAGAGAGAAGTGAAAAAAAGGAACAAGGAAGGTTAAAGATTATGAACTTAAGTTATGATGGAATTAAAGCCCAACGCAAAGGGATTCTTCTTTCAAGTATAGAGGAGTAAGATTAGGGAAAGGATAGGCCCATTTAAATGGGCCTATCCTTTCCCTAATCTTGTCATTAATCCTTAGTGGCAAAGCATGTGAAGGATTTTTTAAGATTGATTTCTCTTCTTTTTCTACACAAGATACAAATGAAATCCAAGAAATCAATAATTTAACTGGTCGGGAAGAAAATAAATTACCGAAGATCGAAGTAACTAGTGACATGTTCCATGCCCAGACAAACTCTTTTTCAGGGTTAAAAAGGAACGTAAGGAAGACCTTATTAAACCATTACCTAGTCTCAAGTCACTGCAAACTCGTACGGGTGGAAATGGGACATGTGATACCTATTTACAAATCGAGATATAGGTCGTTAGCTTCAAAATATGAACCAATCAGCCTAACCTCAATTGTAGGAGAGCTGACGGAATCAATAACTGCTGATTAAATTCGAATACACACTAAAAAAATTTAATTTAATCACCGCATCTCAGCACGGTTTTACGAAGGGGCGTTTATACCTTGCAAATTTATTAACTTTTTTTTACTAAGGTTTTTGAAGTGGTAGACCAAGATAAAGAAAGTAACAGCACACTAAATAGGATAAATTATTTCCCTAACTGAGGTACGTTTGACCGATAGGAGAGAGATTTTGCATGAGAGAAATCATTGGACTTAAAGCATATTTGCGCAAACTAATATCTCGTATCTTAGAAGTGGCAGACGCAGTTCAACGTGGGCAACAGTAAAGTCCTAATCCTTGGATATGAAAAAAATCCCAATATTTATGAACTAGGTCATAAAGATTTGGAAGTCGTGGTAAGCAAAATAAGGCAAACAGATAATTGGAATTATATCAAGAAATATAAGTAACTAAAGTCCAAAGGTTATTTTACAGCTCTATACATCATTAGTTAGGCCTCACTTAGATTATGCAGCTTAGTTTTCATCTCCTTTCTATAGTAAGGATATTAATGCACTGGAGAACATAGAGAAGAGAGACAAAGTTAATCCACAGTATAAGGAATCTATCATACTAGTTGACAATGAATATAGTTACAAGTTCTTTGCAGTACTTAACTAGCCATCATTTTAAACCAATTGCCCTACACATTTATTCATTGCCCACTCCTGTTTTAGGCAAAATGCTACATATGATCGGGATCCCTCCATGAGATCTAATTAGATCTATTGCTCCCTGCACTTAATTAGCTGCTCCTGTCTCTTGCCCTTTCCAATATCATTTTTTTCCCAGCACTGAGTCAGATAATGGGCTTGATCCCATTACCTGATACATTAACCCAACCTGATGACTGTCCCCAATTCCAGCTTCTGGGAAACACGCCCTCTGTCTTGCCTTCCTATCCCTGTTACAGAAAGAATGGTTCATATGTTTAACCTGCGAGTCGACTACTACAAGGATTTCTTACCTCTAATAATAAAGAAGTTAATGGTACTTTATCCTGACCACTGAAGTACATTCGTTCAGGAGAACAGAAAAGCGCTGTTTTACCTTTAAATCTGCTCCTTTAATCTATGTTTGCTGTCATTTTTACTGTACTGTAGTGGTGGTGGTGGTGGTAGTGGTAGTGGCAGTGGTGGTAGTGGCGGTGGTGGTGGTGGTGGTAGTGGTAGTAGTGGTGGTGGTGGTTCGGAGTTTCTGTGAATAGTTGCTTTACTACGTTTAGTAGTAGTAGTACCACTAAATGAGAAGTCGTGCTAATACTTCAGAGATAAAGCTGCATCTATTTTGTTAGTGTCTGATATGGAGACTAAAGACGATTCCAGGCATTTTTGCCTTCTACACTATACACAGTGCACTACACTATACACAGTGCACTACACTATATGCAGTGCCCTACACTATACGCAGTGCCCTACACTATACACAGTGCCCTTCACTATACGCAGTTCCCTGCACTCTACACAGAGCAACTAATGAGAATTTACTGCAGCAACGTTTTACTCTTCCAGAGTTTCCTCAATACAGATACCCAAGTGTTGCATATGTGTCTAATTTATCAACAGTCGTAGTGTCAGTAGAGTACTGAACCCCTATGTATTATACTTGTGTAGTATATCATAGTACCAGCCATATTATAATTAGGCTCCCTAGGTGGCTGTGACAGATGCCTGGGCCCCAGGCATCTGTCTCACTCGTCGACAGGCTTAGAACGGAACAGGTAGGCTGGGTTACTTTTCCCTCGCAGACTCTGTCAATATACTTTTTACCAACCGCCTTGTGTTTCACTACGACCGTCAATATCTCCAAAATACCCACCCAACAAATGGTGACAGCGGTGAGCCCGTAATTCTGATGATTACGGTGATATACGGAGATAAACCAAGCCGGCGGACATCTTGTGTGACCGTGCGGCAGGCCTAGAGAGAGACGCCAGCTACCAACCCAAGTTAGTATATCTCCAGCCTTTCCTGGTCAGTTTTGTGCCTTATCTCTTATTTGCTAAAACCTTCGAGGAGAGGATCCAGGTTTTGCAAATTAAGCCAAGCCAGATAAGCCAGTCTGTGGGGGGAGTGCTTAAGCCCTAAACCATCCAGCCTGCCTAGTCCTGAGCCAGCCTAGCCTGACTAGCCAGCTTCCTACCCTGCGGTGATCATAGTTACAAGACTTCAAGCCATTCAAGCCTGTGTGAAAAGCTTAAGCCAGCAAGACTAACCCAGGTGAGTGCGAGAAGTCAAGCAAGCCACGTTGAGTTCCTGCCTTCTCCATCGCTTAGTGCTTCCAGTTCATAGCTGTTCTGAGTGCTAATACCATCCTTGTGGCATTTTGTGGGTTTTTAAGCAGCCGGCTTAAATTCAAGAGCCTAGTGGTGTAGTGTGAAGGTACCGCCAGCCAGCTAGCACATTACACTCACCAACAAGTAGCCTGCTCCACCACACACACCTCCATCAACCATGTGTGGCATAATCCACCCTTATACTGGTGTAGAAACTTGTTTTGGGACTGCCTCCTTGTAAGCTGCACTTAGAGCAAGCACTGTTGACACCGACACTCTGAGACACTTCTCTCAGACTTACAAGTGGCTATGGTACAAATTTCTAGCTAATTGCAGTAAGGGGATCCACACTGCCTACACAATACTGGAAGGGGGTTTACTTACTTGAAAAAGTGGCTATGTGTGTCCTTGTCTTCCTTATCTATAACCCCCTCCTAACACCATGTGCAGTGGAGAAACTTTGTCTGCAAAAGATGGGGTAATTAGTGTCCTGCCTGCACCTCAGAGTTCCCTGGTTCCTAGGATATCCCTTAAGCAATATATGCAGTAACACTAGCTTCCAGACTTGAACTTAAGAGACGACGCTGGTACATACCAATACAAAGGCGTCCGTCTGCTTAAGACCCACAGATAACTCACTAACGTTTCCCCCAGAAAACTGGCCAGATACTGAGAGAAAGAAAGCCTAGTCTTACTGTAATGGGTCTGGATGGATAGAGATATCCACGGTACTTCAGGATCTCCTCCGGGGCCCCAGGACAGATGTTGGGTCACGTGGGGGATGCTGCTTGGTTACAGCACGTCTTCTCCAGGTGATGTCTTGTCTGGTAAGAACGTAGGTCACGATTCGTGAGCCCCACACGGCCTAGATTCAAGTGTGGGCTGCCAGTTGTCTAGCTAACATAACCTAATGCTTGCCTATTCAGGCCTATAACTACCTATATTAGGGTGCTAGAGCTACATTATTAATATCTAACGTTGCCTTAATAATCCTACTATTAGTTTCGAACTGTACAAACTTGCCTAGGTGTGCCTAGGTGGATAAATCTATCAATTAAAATGTACATAATAGTTACCTTCGTTAGCTCGAATGTGTGTATGTTTTGTTGGGTGTGTGGGTTTATAAACTCCGAGGGCCGATCCACGGTATGTTTAAAGCTCCTAACGGCTCACTTACCCTGTGGAACTTTTAGTGACTAAAAAAGTTTCCACAACTGGGTTCTACCATCATTTTTATTGGCTACAAATCAGGTCAAGAGTCAGTGTGTGTTTCTCCGTACTTGTGTGCCAACGATGTAAAGCCTAGATTTGTAGTGCACCGAGATAAAGTGCAGATTTCTTTGAGAATTCAATGAGTGTGGGAAGACGCCAAGATCGCCTTCATCTCCACCATCCTTCTCCTCCTCTCCCCTGCCGTTACTTCAGAGAAATTTCCTTACACAGCATAATAGACATTTTTATATATTTAAAGACATTTGCGAATGTTTGAGACATTTTCTCAGTCTATAGTGAACTTTTGTGTTATTCAGAGACTTGTTATTTTATTGCAGACTCAGTGTTTAGATTCTCTGCTTGCAGTAATTTTTATTTTTCCTAGTGTTGTCTATTTATTTTTCGTGTCTCCTTATATTTATATATTGTACTGTGTTCTTGTCTTCATCTGAAGTAAGTACTATTTCCTCATTGTTGTGCATAGTGTTGTGCTCAGTTTAAGCCAGTCACCCCTTGTGACATTTTCTTTCATTACCTAGTATTCCCTTATTATTGTGTGCTCTACTTAATTTTGTTATTGTGTGCCACTCATTTTCGTTGTATTTTCCTGCTAGTTTTGTGTTAATGCATTCAGTGTTTCTTTCCCCAGAGTTCTAAATCAGCATTTTAGCCTTGTATATGTTGTTGTTTTGTGTGATTATTTTATATATGCAGTGACTAATGTGTTTAAACCTTGCAGACTAGTGTCCCATATTTTATGTGAAACCAAGAGTTTATTTATTTCTGCTTAACCACAAGTCTTTAGT
>WNWK01013172.1:17500-56358 GCA_009830355.1 Cherax destructor | reverse complement strand
GCAGTTTAATGTAGATAAATGCAAAGTTCTAAAGCTCAAGAGTGTCCATAACCCAAGCACTTATAAGTTAAATAACGTAGAACTTAGCCATACAGATTGCGAGAAGGACTTGGGGGTGATGGTAAGCAGCAACCTTAAACCAAGACAGCAATGCCTAAGCGTACGTAATAAGGCAAATAGATTACTGGGATTTATATCAAGAAGTGTTAGCAACAGAAGTCCAGACGTTATATTACAGCTTTATACATCATTAGTAAGGCCTCACCTAGATTACGCAGCTCAGTTCTGGTCTCCATATTACAGAATGGACATAAATTCGTTAGAAAACATTCAGCGTAGAATGACTAAATTAATACATAGCATTAGAAATCTTCCTTACGAAGAAAGATTGAAGACCCTTAAATTACATTCACTTGTAAGACGTAGAATGAGGGAGACATGATCGAGGTATACAAGTGGAAAATGGGTATTAACAAAGGGGATATAAATAAGGTCTTGAGGGTATCTCTCCAAGAGAGAACCCGCAATAATGGATTCAAGTTAGATAAGTTTAGATTTAGAAAGGATATAGGAAAGTATTGGTTTGGAAATAGGGTAGTTGATGAATGGAACAGTCTGCCTAGTAGGGTTATTGAAGCAAGGACCTTGGGTAGTTTTAAATTTAGGTTGGATAAATTCATGAGTGAAAGGGGTTGGATTTGAGTGGGAATTGCACATGAGTAAATAAAATTATCAAAGCTTATTTTTTGGGTAGCATTGAAAATTAGGTTGAACAAATATTCTGTTGGTGGGATGGAATGTGAAGGACCTGCCTAGAATGGGCCAACAGGCCTGCTGCAGTGTTCCTCCTTTCTTATGTTCTTCTTCTTTCTTCTTTCTTCTTATTCATTCACAAGATACCCATAATTATTTTTAAGGGGACCTATCTTATCTCTAACTTTTGTTCTATACACCTGGAAAAAACTTTTTGGGTTAGTTTTCGAATCCCTAGCAACTTTAATTTCGTAGTCCGCTTAGCTTTTCTTATCCCCTTTTAACGTCCCTCTTAATGTCAATATACTGATTCGTAAGATGACCCTCACCTCTTTTGATACGCCTATAAATTCCTTTCTTCTGCCCTAAAAGATATTTGAGCCTATTATTCATCCATTTTGGGTCATTTCTATTCGATCTAATTTCTTTATATGGGATAAATGTTCTTTGGGCAGCATGTATAGTGTTCAGAAAACTGTCATATTGATAGCTCTCTTCATTACCCCAGTCCACAGATGATAAGTGTTCTCTAAGTCCATTGTAATCTGATAAGCGAAAATCTGGGACCGTTACTGAGTTATTCCTACTATGAAACTTCCATTCAATGCCAAAGGTAATTGATTTGTGGTCGCTTGCGCCGAGTTCCTCTGTAATTTCTAAATTATTAACAAGGGTTTCCTTGTTTGCCAGAACTAAGTCAAGCAGATTATTTCCCCTTGTAGGTTCTGTCACAAACTGCTTCAAAAAACAATCTTGAACTACTTCTAAGAAATCGTTAGATTCTAAATTCCCAGTCAAAAAAATTCCAATCAATTTGACTAAAGTTGAAGTCACCCAGAATAACTACGTTATCGTGCATTGTGGCCTTAACAATTTCCTCCCATAGTAGTCTCCCTTGGTCCCTATCTAAGTTTGGGGGACGGTACATCACACCTAAAATCAATTTTTCATGCCCCTCTGAAAATTCTATCCAGACAGACTCTGTATGTGTTAATTCAGACTTTATACCCATTTTTATACAACAATTTAAATGATCACGGACATAGAGTGCCACCCCACCCCCCTTCCCGATACTTCTGTCTACTTGGAACAATTTAAAACCCTGAATGTGACATTCGGCAGGCAAGTCCCGATTTTTCATATTAAACCATGTTTCAGTTATTGCAAAAACATCAATATTACCTGTACTGGTAAAAGTCTTGAACTAAGATTAAAACAACATAAATATAGCATTAGAACTGGACAAGATTCTAATGCTCTATTTATTCATGTGAGAGATTTTAACCATCCAATTGATTTTCAAAATGCTGAGAAGGTTGTATCAAGCAAGTCCATGGTTGAGAGAAATATAATAGAATCATGTTTCATTAAAAGCAGTTTTGAAAATAATATGAATATTTCTTTGGGTTTATATAAATTGGATTCTTTTATAATTAATAAAATTTGGGAAGAATTTAATGATAAATTGGACTAATCTTAATTCTTGGGAAGAGTTTCAGGTCCTTTCTTATTTTCCTCTTCACAGAGTCGTGCGATGTTACGCTACTGTGAGGTGTAGTCTTTGTTAGTGTGATGTGACTGTGAGGTGTAGTCTTGCCCCTTATATAAGTCCTCTTGTCATGTTTCCTTTTATAGTTCCTTGATAATGTGAGTAGTCACGAAAGCGCTTGGAATTCCTCTATTTTTTCATAGTGGTTGTCTTGCATATTTTGATATCACCTGATTACTGTGATCTTTTTGCATATATATATATATATATATATATATATATATATATATATATATATATATATATATATATATATATATATATATATATATATATATATATATATATATATATATATATTATATATTATTACACATCGGCCAATTCCCACCAAGGCAGGGTGACCCGAAAAAGAAAAAAACTTTCATCATCATTCACTCCATCACTGTCTTGCCAGAGAGGTGCTTTACACTACAGTTATAAAATTGCAACATTAACACCCCTCCTTCAGAGTGCAGACACTGTACTTCTCATCTCCAGAACTCAAGTCCGGCCTGCTGGTTTTCCTGAATCCCTTCATAATTATTACTCTGCTCACACTCCAACAGCACATCAAGTCCTGAAAACCATTTATCTCCATTCGCTCCTATCTAACACGCTCGCGCATGCTTGCTGGAAGTCCAAGCCCCTCGCACCCAAAACCTCCTTTACCTCTTCCCTCCAACTAGGCCGACCCCTAGCCCGCCTTCTCTCCGCTACAGATTTATACACTCTCGAAGTCTTTCTATCTTGTTACATCCTCTCTACATGTCCGAACCACCTCAACAACCCCTCCTCAGCCCTCCGGATAATAGTTTTGGTAATCCCACACCTCATAATTTCCAAACTACGAATTCTCTGCATTATTTATATATATATTATATATATATATATACATATATATATATACGTATATATATATATATATATATATATATATATATATATATATATATATATATATATATATATATATATATATATCCCACAGAGGCATATCAAATGAAGCAAGAATTCTTTTCCACTACCCCATGGAGATAAGAGGAAATAAAGAAGAACAAGAACTATTAAGAAAATAGAACGTTTATGACTTGACGTGCTATTAGAGTTTGAGCAAAGTAACATTTATAAAGGGATTCAAGGAAAGTGGCAAGCCGGACTTGAGTCCTGGAGGTAGGAAGTACAGTATCTGCGCCCTGAAGGAGGGGTGTTGATGTTGCGGTTTTTTATCTCTAGTGTTGGCGTGTCTCTGGCAAGATAGTGAAGGGGTAAGTGATAATGAAAGAGTGTTTCTTCTTTTTCTGGTCACCCTGCATTTTAATTTTTATAACGATGTATTCGAAATATAATACTTATACATATAACCGTGAAAGTTAAATCCACTTTACCTTCCACTGCACTAGGTTATGAAGATCATTCTTGAAAATTATAACATTCAACATGTATTTTTTTTAACTTAATGTCGTCCTGGCCAGCCGCAGTTCTGTTAATGATTCAAAATCACTTGTAAAATAAAATTACTGAAATATTTCAACTTTCATATATACGTATATTGTTTCATTCTTAAAATATTTATTGAAGTTGTAAACAAAAAAAAATCAAATGGATTTATATTTCGTATAATAAATAATGTAAGTTGCTCAAAATAGTAGATGTTAATTTATTTTCACGCTTGATACCAAGCATATTAACGTCTCAAATTTCATTAAATGAAAATGGCTGGATCACATTGAGTTCCACATTAATAATTCATAAATTTTATTTAAGACAATTATTGCAAAAAAACAGATCGGATAAGTCAGTGAATAAAAAGTATTTATATTTACAATTTTTTGGACGATAGTCCTGGTATGGAGGGGAAATTAAGAAGGGCAGTGGTGGATAGAAAGGAATTCATTAGGTATAAAAAGAGAGGAGGAGGAGGAGGATGAAAAAGTAGGCGGTATATCCACTTTTATTTATGCTTGGTAATGGATCTGTGTGATTCAAGATTGTATGTCGGTTTTGTCTTGCCATGTAGTTAGCTTCAGTTGTTTTTTGAGGTGTTGATGTTTATCGTGTAACTTACGGAGTTGTGCTCCAGTAGGTGCTGCAATTTAAAATCTATAAATTAAAGTACTTTCATCTCTTAAATAAATATTTGATTTTTTTCCCCAAAACAATATTTATATAGAAATATGTTGCCTTTTAGGGCGTAATTTTTCTCAATTATAAGTTTGGATTTCTTGCAACCCCTTAAATACTATTTTCACGATCTTCTTCATCTGCAGCGGAGTGAGGATCATCAAGAGTGAACCAGCACTCTCAGTGTTGCTCTTACACGCTCTTCTCTCACTTCCGGGAACATATAAGAGCTCTAGTTCCACCTCTTGATTACAATGGCCACGCTTAAAAATGTGTTTCTAACTATTTTTGGGATGCTGAATTCATATGTGAACTGAGTTTTGCTGCATCATGCACACTTTCTAGATAATAGAATCAGCTTCGAATGATTTCACCTAGAATCATCATGGAGCTGGACGCTGGTGTGGGAGAGCCACACTACTGCTGGACGCTGGTGGGGGAGAGCCACACTACTGCTGGACGCTGGTGGGGGAGAGCCACACTACTGCTGGACGCTGGTGGGGGAGAGCCACACTACTACTGGACGCTGGTGGGGGAGAGCCACACTACTACTGGACGCTGGTGTGGGAGAGCCACACTACTACTGGACGCTGGTGGGGGAGAGCCACACTACTGCTGGACGCTGGTGGGGGAGAGCCACACTACTGCTGGACGCTAGTGCGGGAGAGCCACACTACTGCTGGACGCTGGTGGGGAGAGCCACACTACTGCTGGACGCTGGTGGGGAGAGCCACACTACTGCTGGACGCTGGTGCGGGAGAGCCACACTACTGCTGGACGCTGGTGCGGGAGAGCCACACTACTGCTGGACGCTGGTGCGGGAGAGCCACACTACTGCTGGACGCTGGTGCGGGAGAGCCACACTACTGCTGGACGCTGGTGCGGGAGAGCCACACTACTGCTGGACGCTGGTGCGGGAGAGCCACACTACTGCTGGACGCTGGTGCGGGAGAGCCACACTACTGCTGGACGCTGGTGCGGGAGAGCCACACTACTGCTGGACGCTGGTGCGGGAGAGCCACACTACTGCTGGACGCTGGTGCGGGAGAGCCACACTACTGCTGGACGCTGGTGCGGGAGAGCCACACTACTGCTGGACGCTGGTGCGGGAGAGCCACTCTACTGCTGGACGCTGGTGCGGGAGAGCCACCTACTGCTGGACGCTGGTGCGGGAGAGCCACACTACTGCTGGACGCTGGTGCGGGAGAGCCACACTACTGCTGGACGCTGGTGCGGGAGAGCCACACTACTGCTGGACGCTGGTGCGGGAGAGCCACACTACTGCTGGACGCTGGTGCGGGAGAGCCACACTACTGCTGGACGCTGGTGCGGGAGAGCCACACTACTGCTGGACGCTGGTGGGGGAGAGCCACACTACTGCTGGACGCTGGTGCGGGAGAGCCACACTACTGCTGGACGCTGGTGCGGAGAGCCACACTGCCCCTGTGCTGGACGCTGGTGGGGAGAGCCACACTACTGCTGGACGCTGGTGCGGGAGAGCCACACTACTGCTGGACGCTGGTGGGGGAGAGCCACACTACTGCTGGACGCTGGTGCGGGAGAGCCACACTACTGCTGGACGCTGGTGCGGGAGAGCCACACTCAACACAAGCGAAAAAACCCTGAAAACTGTGATGTAAATATGCTTGTATGACTGTATGGAAATTTCTGTTATTTTTGTTATGCATATAAAGTATATAATGAATTTACATTAAGAAAGAAAAGTTTTTGTTATTGCATGCAACACACTTAACTATTTGCATAATATAATACTTATGTTTGTTAGGCAACATACATCACATAGTACTTCAACCTTAACTATTCATAAGATTTCAAAAAACTTAAGCAGTAGAGACTAAACACGCTCAGTTTCGGGATCAGCGCATCAAAGTTAACTAAACACAACCAGTTTGGTTTCTAAACTAGATTAAAACTTATATTTTGTTGCCTAGTGCTATCTAGGAAGCCATCAGTTTACTTTTGCAATACATAAACCTTGTATTAAAAATGTGTTTAACTTTAATAATATAAAGCATAGCCCCCCCTGTCTATCTCACACACACACAAACACACACACAACTAGGTGAGTACACACACATTAATATACACGCACGTACACAATCTTATTTTTTTGTCGTTAGAATTAAAGTAAATTTAATTAAGCCAAAAAAATAGAGATTAGAAAGCATATGATTTTAGTTTTCATTATTTTTGTTAGGGCCTGGGAAGGGTGAGTTGGGATAAGGAAGCTCCAGTCACAGGGTTGGTGTGCTGGGGATGGTGTGCTGGGGTTGGTGTGCTGGGGATGGTGTGCTGGGGTTGGTGTGCTGGGGTTGGTGTGCTGGGGTTGGTGTGCTGGGGTTTGAAACTGCGGGACTGATGTCGAGGAATTTCGAGTTGAGTGATTTCAAGATGTAAAGTTTGGAATTGAAGAGCTTGAATTTGAGGGATATAGAGTTGAGGGCTAGGAGTTGAGAGGCTAGGAGTTGAGGGCTAAGAGTTGAGGGCTAGGAGTTGAAGGACTAGGAGTTGAGGGGCTGAAAGTTGAGGGCCTAGGAGTTAAGGATCTTGATTTTGAGGGGTTATAAGTTGAGGGGCTAGGAGTTGACGGGCTATAAGTTGAGGGGCTATAAGTTAAGGGGCTAGGAGTTGAAGGGTAGGGAGTTGAAGGGTTAGGAGTTGAGGGGCTAGGAGTTGAAGGGCTAGGAGTTGAGGGACTAGGAGTTTAGGGGATAGAAGTTGAGGAGCTTGATTTTGAGGGGCTTGGTTTTAAGGCGCTAAGAGTTGAGGGGCTAGGAGTTGAGGAACATGATTTCGAGGGCTAGGAGTTGAAGGGTTTGGTTTTGACAGGCTATGAGTTGAGGGGCTATGAGTTGAGAGGCTAGGAGCTGAGGAGCTAGGAGTTGAAGGACTAAGAGTTTAGAGGCTAGAAGTTGAAGGGCTAGAAATTGAGGGGCTAGGAGCTGAGTAGCTTGTTTTTGAAGGGTTAGAAGTTGAGGGTTAGGAATTGTGGGGCTAGGAGTTGAAGGGCTTGGTTTTGAGGGGCTTGGTTTTGAGGGTCTATGAGTTGAGGGAGCTAGGAGTTGAAGGGCTATGAATTGAAGAGCTAGGAGTTGAAGGGTTAGGAGTTGAAGGGATAGGAGTTGAAGAGTTAGGAGTTGAGGGGCTAGGAGTTGAAAGGCTAGGAGTTGAAGAGTAAGGAGTTGAAGGGTTAGGAGTTGAGGGGCTACGAGTTGAGGGACTAAAAGTTGAGGGGCTACGAGTTGAGAGGCTATGAATTAAGGGGCTAGGAGTTGAGGAGCTTATGAGTTGAGGGGCTTGGGGTTGAGGAACTAGAAGTTGAGGGGCTAGGAGTTTAGGAGCTAGAAGATAAGGGGTTTTCATTTGAGGGTCTAGACGATGAGGGACTTAAGTAGGTTGGATTTGAAAGGGAAGAAGTTAAGGGACTAGGAGATCAGGTACTCAAAATAAAAAGGCTTGGAGTCGAAGCACTTGGACTTGAGGGGCTAGCTACGAGTTAAGGGGCTAGGAGTTAAGGGGCTAGGAGTTAAGAGGCTAGAAGTTAAGGGGCTAAGAGTTAATGGGCTAGAAATTCAAGGGCTAGGAATTGAGGAGCTAGGAGTTGAGGGGCTAGGATTTGAAGGGCATTAGAGTTGTGGGCATTGGGGTTGAAAGAGCCAGACTTTAGGGAGACTGGAATAGGGATATGATCGGGACAAGAGATATAGAATGGGGCTAGTGATGTAGAACAGGACTAGGGATGTAGAATGGGACTAGTAATGAAGAACTCGACTAGGGATGTAGAACTCGACTAGGAATGTACAACTCGACTAGGGATGTACAACTCGACTAGGGATGTACAACTCGACTAGGGATGTACAACTCGACTAGGGATGTAGAACGGAACTAGGGATGTGGAACAGGACTAGTGATGTTGAACGGGACTGGGAATGTAGAACGGGACTAGGAATGTGAAATAGGACTTAGGATGTGGAACGGAACTAAGGATGTAGAACGGGACAAGAGATGAGGGACTGGACTAGGGATGTGGAACGGGACTCGTCGCTCTGCTATTGATACCCCCGCTGCTGCTGCTGCTGCCACTGCTGTTGCTGCTACTGCTGTTGCTGCTACTGCTGCTGCTGCTGCTGCTGTTGCTACTGCTGGCGGCTGTGTCGGGACTTACGAGGACTTCTCTATGAAAGCTCTTTGCATTTTTCATCACTTTGCTCTGCTCCAGCTATTCACTGCCGACGACGCTACTCTCCTTGCAATGCTTTCCTCGTTAAATGAAATTTATTGTCTAAGCTCAATATAGCAAATGATGTAGTGTGTACTTCATATTTATTTTTATCGCGGTGATTACATGACTCCAGAAAAATCATTAATATAAAGGATATATGAGGAAAATTTAATGGAAAGTAGAGAGGAAAGATCTCGCCACACGAAACGGACTTTATAATATGTAAAGAACTAGATGCTAGGTACATTACAGGCAATGTATCAAGACAATATATCACCATAGATCGGGAAAGGAGACGGTGAGGTACTTCACAGGCCACTAATAATGGTCTACAACAGGTCACTAAACAGAGAGCTGCCGGAAAGCTTGAAAGCTCCATATACATTACAGCCTTATAAATAAACGATACGTAATCACAGACGAGTGTCACTGTCAAGCTCTTTTCAAAGTAATTGAAAAATTAAAAAAAAAAACTCGGTAAACCACCTGGAAAATACAAGGTGTATCTTAAATAGTATATATATATATATATATATATATATATATATATATATATATATATATATATATATATATATATATATATATATATATATATATATATATATATATGTCGTGCCGATTACGTAAAACTTTCGATTTTGGCTTAAATAGCAACGCTCACCTTGCCATATAAGACAAGTGAAAATTTGTGTATGCAATAATTTCGCCAAAATCATTCTGAACATAACGAAAAAAATATATTTCATTGTGTTTGTTTATTATTAAATTAATGTTAACGTATCTAAAATATATTTATTTGGGTTAGGCTAAATTAAATTGCGCTTGTTGTAATAAGGTTAGGTAGGTTTTCAAAGTTTCTCTTGGTACAAAATTATAAATTCTTACATTAACATAAATGAAAAAAATATATCTTTAAACGTATAAGAGAAAATTTTAGAAAGGACTTAATTTTAGATGAGTTCTTGCTAATTGACCAGTTTTACCTAATCGGCACGACATATATATATATATATATATATATTTTTTTTTTTTCAACAAGTCGGCCGTCTCCCACCGAGACAGGGTGACCCAAAAAGAAAGAAAATCCCCCAAAAGAAAAATACTTTCATGATCATTCAACACTTTCACCTCACTCATACATAATCACTGTCTTTACAGAGGAGCTCATATACTACAGTTCAGAATAATCCCTCCAAAGTGTCACTATCCCAGACCCCCTCCTTTAAAGTGCAGGCATTTAACTTCCCATTTCCAGGACTCAAGTCCAACTAAATCAATTAACTGGTTTCCCTGAATCTCTTCACAAAATGTTACCCTGCTCACACTCCAACAGCTCGTCATGTCCAAAAAACCATTCGTCTCCATTCACTCCTATCTAACACGCTCACACATGCTTGCTGGAAGTCCAAGCCCCTCGCCCGCAAAACCTCCTTTACCCCCTCCCTCTAACCTTTTCGAGGACGACCCCTACCCCGCCTTCCTTCCCCTACAGATTTATAAACTCTCCAAGTTATTCTACTTTGATGCATTCTCTCTAAATGACCAAACCACCTCAACAACCCCTCTTCAGCCCTCTAATACTTTTAGTAACTCCACACCTTCTCCTAATTTCCATACTCCGAATTCTCTGCATAATATTTATACCACACATTGTCCTTAGACAGGACATCTCCACTGCCTCCAGCCGCCTCCTAGCTGCAGCATTTGTAACCCATGCTTCACACCCATATAAGAGTGTTGGTACAACTATACTTTCGTACATTTCCTTCTTTGCCTCCATGGATAACGTTTTTCGTCTCCACAGATACCTCAACGCACCACTCGCCTTTTTTTCTTCATCAATTCTATGGTTAACCTCATCCTACATAAACCCATAAGCTGACACGTCAACTCCCAAATATCTGAAAACATTCACTTCTTCCATACTCCCTCTCTCCAATGTGATATCCAATTTTTCTTTATTTAAATCGTTTGATACCCTCATCACGTTACTCTTATCTATGTTCACTTACAACTTTCTACCTTTACACTCCCTCCCAAACTCGTCCACTAACCTTTGCACTTTTCTTTAGAATCTCCCATAAGCACAGTATCATCAGCAAAAAGTAACTGTGTCAACTCCCATTTTGCATTTAATTCCCCATAATTTAATCCCAACCCTCTCCCCAACACCCTAGAATTTACTTCTTTTATAACCCCATCTATAAATATATTAACCAACCATGGTGACATTACACATCCCTGTCTAAGACCTACTTTTACAGGGAAGTAATCTCCCTCTCTCCTACACACCCTAACCTGAGCCTCACTGTCCTCATAAAAACTCTTTACAGCATTCAGTAACATACTACCTATTCCATACACTTGCAACATTTGCCACATTGCTCCCCTATCCACTCTATCATATGCCTTTTATAAATCCATAAAAGCAATGAACACTTCCCTACCTTTATCTAAATACTGTTCACATATATGCTTCAATGTAAACACATGATCTACACATCCCCTACCCACTCTGAAGCCTCCTTGCTCATCTGCAATCCTACTCTCTGTCTTACCTCAAATTCTTTCAATAATAACCCTACCGTTCACTTTACCTGGTATACTCAGTAAACTTATTCCTGTACAATTCTTACAATCTCTTTTATCCCCCTTATCTTTATATAAAAAAACTATACATGCTCTCTGCCAATTCCTAGGTACCTCCCCTCTTTCATACATATTTTAAACAAAAATACCAATCACTCCAACACTATACATCCCCCTGCTTTTAACATTTTTGTCATGATCCCGTCAGTTCCTGCTGCTTTACTCCCTTTCATTCTACATAATGCCTCACGCACCTCCCCCACACTCACCTCCTGCTCTTCCTCACTCCTAAAATATGCTTTACCTCCCTGGCCAGTGCATGAAATTTCCGCCTCCCTTTTTTTCATCGACATTTAAAAGTTCCTCAAAATATTCCCGCCATCTACCCAATACCTCCAGCTCCCCATCTACTAACTCCCCTACTCTGTTTTTAACTGACAAATCCATTCGTTCCCTAGGCTTTCTTAACTTGTTTATTTCACTCCAAATTTTGTTCTTGTTTTCAGCAAAATTTCTTGACAGAGCCTCTCCCACTCTTTCATCTGCTCTCCTTTTGCACTCTCTCACCACTCTCTTCACATTTCTTTTACTCTCCATATACTCTGCTCTTCTATTAACAGTTCTGTTTTGTAAAAACCTCTCATAAGCTACCTTTTTCTCTTTTATCACACCCTTTACTTCTTCATTCCACCACTCACTCCTCTTTCCTCCTGCACCCACCCTCCTATAACCACAAACTTCTGCCCCACATTCTAATACTGCATTTTTAAAACTATCCCAACCCTCTTCAACCCCCCCACTACTCATACTTGCACTAACCCACCTATCCTATTGAAATCCTATATTAGTATTTTATCTACTTTTTGCTAAATTAAATAATATTAATAATAAACATAATATGCTTTCCTTTGCAGTTTATTAACTGTAAATTATAAACTACAACATTCACAAAAAGCGCGACATTCGTCTCATCCTCCCTAAGTTTATACACTTTTACCTCTCTCTTACTTGCTGTTGCCATTTCCTTTTTGTCCCATCTACCTTTTACTCTAACTGTAGCTACAACTAAATAATGATCCGATATATCCGTTGCCCGTCTATAAACATGTACATCCTGAAGCCTACCCATCAACCTTTTATCCACCAATACATAATCTAACAAACTACTTTCATTACGTGCTATATCATACCTTGTATACTTATTTATCCTCTTTTTCATAAAATATGTATTACTTATTTCCAAACCTCTTTCTACACATAGCTCAATTAAAGGCTCCCCATTTTCATTTACCCCTGGCACTCCAAATTTACCTACTACTCCCTCCACAACATTTTTACCCACTTTAGTATTGAGATCCCCAACCACAAGTACTATCTCTCTTGGTTCAAAACTCCCCACACACTCACTCAACATTTCCCAAAATCTCTCTCTCTCCTCTACACTTCTCTCTTCTCCAGGTGCATAAACACTTACTATAACCCACTTTTCACATCCAACCTTTATTTTACTTCACATAATCCTTGAATTTATACATTTATATTCCCTCTTTACCTGCCATAACTGATTATTCAACATTATTGCCACTCCTTCTTTAGCTCTAACTCTATTTGAAACCCCTGACCTATTCCCATTTATTTCTCCCCACTGAAACTCTCCTAACCCCTTCAGCTTTGTCTCACTTAAAGCCAGGACATCCAGCTTCTTTTCAGTCATAACATCTACAATCATTTCTTTCTGATCATTCGCACAACATCCACGCACATTCAAACATCCCACTTTGACGGTTTTCTTCTTTTTCTTTTTACTAATTCTGTACAGGAAAAGGGGTTACTAGCCCATTGTTCCCGGCATTTTAGTTGATTTTTACAACACGCATGTCTTACGGAGGAAAGATTCTTATTCCACTTCCCCATGGATATGAAAGGAAAAGCATTAAGAACAAGAACTATTAAGATAAAATCAAAGAAAACTCAGATGAGTGTGTATACATAAACGTGTACATGTATGTGAAGTGTGGCCTAAATGTAAGTAGAAGTAGCAAGATGTACCTGAAATCTTGCATGTTTATGAGACAGAAAAAGACACCAGCAATCCTACCATCATGTAAAACAAATACATACAGGCTTTCGTTTTACACTCACTTGGCAGAACGGTAGTACCTCCCTGGGTGGTTGCTGTCTACCAACCTACTACCTATATATATATATATATATATATATATATATATATATATATATATATATATATATATATATATATATATATATATATATATATATATATATATATATATATATATATATATATGTCGTGCCGATTAGGTAAAACTTGCGATTTTGGCTTAAATAGCAACGCTCTTCTTGCCATATAAGACAAGCGAAAATTTGTGTATGCAATAATTTCGCAAAAATCATTCCGAATCTAAAGAAAAAAATATATTTCATTGTGTTTGTTAATTATTAAATTATTGTTAACGTATCTAAAATATATTTAGTTGGGTTAGGCTAAATTAAATTGCGCTTGTTGTAATAAGGTTAGGTAGGTTTTCAAAGTTTCTCTTGGTACAAAATTATAAATTCCTACATTAACATAAATGAAAAAAATATATCTTTAAACGTATAAGAGAAAATTTTAGAAAGAACTTAATTTTAGATGAGTTCTTGCTAATTGACCAGTTTTACCTAATCGGCACGACATATATATATATATATATATATATATATATATATATTGTGTGTGTGTGTGTGTGTGTGTGTGTGTGTGTGTGTGTGTGTGTGTGTGTGTGCAAGGGAATGATAGTGATAGTAAATTTCTCAAATAGGTTAGACACGTATGCAGTTCTTAAACTTGGTTATAAAGACATGTAATATAAAGCAAGACTGAAGACAGTGTTTTAAAAGAAGTTCTGCTCAAAAGTTAATTTTGTGAAGTCTACAGAAAAACCTGCAAACTTCTACTTAAATACACATCACATCGGAAGAGGACCAAGCAGGACTTCAAACAGACCTGGACAAGCTTGACATCTGGTCTAGCAACTGGCTTCTCGAATTCAATCCCGCCAAATGCAAAGCCATGAAGATCGGAGAAGGGCAAAGAAGACCGCTGACAGAGTACAGGCTAGGCGGACAAAGGCTACAAACCTCGGCAAAGGAGAAAGACCTTGGGGTGAGTATAACGCCAAGCACGTCTCCGGAGGCACACATCAACCAGATAGCTGCGGCAGCATATGGGCGACTGGCAAACCTAAGATTAGCGTTCCGTTACCTTAACAAGGAATCGTTCAAGACACTGTACACCGTGTACGTCAGGCCCATACTAGAATATACAGCACCAGTCTGGAACCCACACCTGGTCAAGCACGTAAATAAACTAGAGAAAGTGCAAAGGTTTGCGACAAGGTTAGTTCCACAACTCAGGGGTCTGTCCTATGAAGAAAGGTTGAGGGAAATAGGACTAACAACACTGGAGGAAAGAAGGGTCAGAGGAGACATGATAACGACATACAAAATACTGCGGGGAATTGACAAGGTAGAGAGTGACAGGATGTTCCAGAGAGGGAACACAGAAACAAGGGGACACAACTGGAAGCTGAAGACTCAGATGAGTCAAAGGGATGTTAGGAAGCATTTCTTCAGCCACAGAGTAGTTAGGAAGTGGAATAGTCTAAAGAAAGATATAGTGGAGGCAGGAATCATACATAGTTTTAGGACAAGGTATGATAAAGCTCATGGAGCAGGGAGAGCAGAGACCCAGTAGCGGACAGCGAAGAGGCGGGGCCAGGAGCTGAGTCTCGACCCCTGCAACCACAATTAGGTGAGTACAATTAGGTGAGTACAATTAGGTGAGTACAGCCTCACGAGGTGGAGAGGAGACGAAACGTCACATCATTTACAGGGAAGACAGGTAAGCGGGAGGTCAGGTCACTGGTCACATCATATGTGCGGGGCTGTGAGTTGCTACCTAGTTTATTCAAGTAATAATAATATAATAATAATAATAATAATATCTTTATTTACTACAAGTACATGTACAAGGTATACAGTTCTAGCTGACATCAATGACATACTACTATATAGAAAGCCGCTTGTTATGCTGAGCATTTCGGGCAAATTAGGTCAAGTTTTGTCCCAGGATGCGACCCACACCAGTCGACTAACACCCAAGTACCCATTTTAAAAGTGATGGGTGGACAGGGACAGGGACAGCAGATGTCTTATGGAAACACGTCCCAAATGTTTTCCAGCCGTACCGGAGGAGATTCGAACCCCGGACCTCAGTATGTGAGCTGAGTGCGCTAGCACTCTTAGCAGTATATGTGTAGAGAACCTAGGATAACCCAAAAAAGTCAAAGTGACTTATTTCCATTGGGGTCCTCTTTTCCATTGGGGTCCTGTACTACCTAGCAATGGTTACTACCTAGTGGTTGCTACTACCTAGCACTGGCTGTTGCCTAGCCTAGCACTACTTACAGCTTTCTTGTCTTTGTTGCATACGATGTGTCTTTATACCCTTGTAGGCTTGTTAAGCAAGTAAAAAATTAATCCTGCTGCCCTATTGACCTATCATTAAATAGGTATCTTGGCGCTAGCTCCAGTTGTGGGTCAAAGTAAATCCCTACCTTTGATAGGGCTTTACTTTTGAAATGTTTTGAGGCATAATTATGCCTAAAAAATTAACTATATTCGTAAAACAATGTGGTATATATAAAAAATATAGTGTGTTAGGCAAGGCTGAGAGCTTAGGTTAAGAAACATGTAATTCCAATGATCGCTACATTTCGACAAAGTTATTAAACCTGGAAAAAAAGGTGTATTGTCCAAGTTATGGAAAGAAAAAAGACAGTTGCAGAATAAGTTTATATTATAACGAGTCACTCGCTGTGAGAAAAACATTTAAAAAAAACTGAACAACATTCATAGCATTATGATAACATAGTATTGATATTTTTGAATGGCTTTGCAGTTTAAATCCAGCTTTTCCATATAGCTTCTTAAAAAAAGGATACCTAGAAATCAGTATATAAATTAACTAGATTTGTTTCGGTCGCTGCGCGATCCTAGAAAAAAAAGCCTCCTGTTACGTACACCGGTCTAAATATGGCCTGCACACCTTGCCTTAATACGATAGCCACTTTAGGAATGAGCAAAAAGGACAGCAGAAAATAAATTAATGTATTTCCTTCAACAAAGAATAAGTTGGTATTTACAACATATCTAGCCTGTATACAGGATTTACTACTATGAACAATGAGGCAAATGCAAGCACAAGACTCAGTCAAACCGTGACGACCAGCAGTGACGGCAAGTCTGCCAAATATGGTCACAGCTTTGGGGGGCTTCCTTGTGATTGGCTGGTTGAACCGAGGTACTGGTACCCTTGATCGTTAAACCATTAGTACCTGGTTCACTAGTCGGGAGGCATGCCTGTATGGGTGTGACATACGCCAAATAATATGCAAAATAATCTTAGCATGCCACACATCCCACAAGCCCAGCCACCTTCCCAGGCAAAGCTTCAAAGGAGCCTGACCAAAAGCAGGGCACTGGAAGTTGAAAAACTCTCGGAACTCATCAAGGTATTCTTCCCCCAATATTACCTTCAATGACGCAAAAATAAAAATACTGAGTGCGTCGTGGTGGGAGGATAGGGGACTTGGGGGACGTCAATCGCGTCAAAGCCACCCTAGTGATGAAAACCATCATTTATTCAATTTATTTTAAGTATACTGTAGAGTAAGGCTCCGCCTGTACTAGATATGGGATAAAAGGTCCAATAGGAACATTGTAGTGCTCGTCTTTATTCTAAGGTTCAGACAATGGAGGAAGTGGGAGTAAGACAGAACCCCCTCTGAACGTAACCACCTCTACGACAAAACTCACCCCGATAAAAAAAAAAACGCATGACAAAATCTTCTCTAGAACAAAACCCCCATAAAAAACCTAAACAAACATTATCGAGCATAAACTAACCTTATCGAACTTAACCTAACCTTATCGAACTTAATCTAACCTATTCTAGCCTAATCTAACCTAACTAAACTAACTGAGGAAGTTTTGTCCTACTTTGCACTTTTACTGAGTGGGTTTTGTCCGAGTGGATTATGTCCCCGGCGTTTTTGCTATGTCCGGGAGCAAGTAGTAACTGTAGTGGTAGGAAGAAGTCTGGTCAGATCTTCAAAATATTGGAATGCAGCTGCTTAAGCAATTACTGTATGCAGACTAGCAGTAGTACAACAATGGAAACAAAAGACAATATGAGATAAGTTCAAGGTGTGGCTTAAGATGTCTGGGGACACATAAAGTACATTAAGGTCGTTCATAGTAACAAACAACCCAACCTGGCAAATGAAGATACGAAAAGAAAGACAAATCACAGAGGGAGACGACCACTGAGAGAGAGAGAGAGAGAGAGAGAGAGAGAGAGAGAGAGAGAGAGAGAGAGAGAGAGAGAGAGTTACATCATCAGATCACATCTCTCAGATTTCAGATTAATAAAGTTTTTTTCTGGAGTGGAGAGTGTGATTGACGATGCTAAATATCCCTGTATTATTGGTACAGAGAAATTTAACATTTTTATCACTAGATCGTGAGTATAAACGGATCTCTTTCTAATTTCAAGCAATAGAGTACATAAGGAATATCCAGAAAATGCTGCTTACTCCACCAGCACGTTTATGAGTAAAGCAACTAACTTTACTGATCAGTTAGGTATCTCTGAACCTTCACATACAAGCCAGGACCACGTCGACCCGTGCTAATAAAGTGTCCCTCACAGGTGTGTGGTACATAAACAAGATCATTTAACAGAATTATGTTTAAGTGAAGCGCTAAATCACCCACGTAGGTCATGCAACGCAAGGAGTTGTGAACGCTCGATCCTCCGTCTGTTGAGACAAAGATGCTGCTCTTGCAGTCCAGCTACTTCTCGAGAGATCATTTAACAACTGCTAAGATTATCTGAACTTTTGGTTGGAATATTGTTTGTCAGAAGAATTGTTGTCATACTGAGACTCCTCTCACTCATAATGGCTTCACAAACTGGAAAAAAAAATACATCTCTCCAAACAAAAGAAACATCTGCCACACTCAAGTAACTCATCGTAGGTTAGATTGCAGAAACCAGAAGATATCTGGCTCGAGCATTAAATATCTAATGGATGCTTCTCACTTAAAAGATTGGCTATGAAGACAAGCGACACACGAAAGCAGTTACTAAGTCTCTACTCTTGACTGCTTGTCACAGTGTACCACAAAGACGACATAGAGATGATAAATCTGTGAATATGGGGAATTTTTGGAAACTTTTTCTCACTTGAGCAATTTTGTTGACATAGAAAAGAAAACTTAAGATTTACCTACAACGCCAAATATTGTATCATGACCATGATCAGAAAGCAAATCGGTGAAGTCAAAAGTATAAGAAAGAAAGAGCAGATATCTGTAGTTGTTTGATATCTGCATAATGCAAACGTTCATGAGTCATTTCTCAGCAGCAGACCGTTGAATGCAGATTCTCACCTTAAGAAAATCAGAGACTCAACCTGTGACACAGAAAAAAAAAAAGTATGTATTGGACAGTGTTATGATGGTGATCCTTTACAGAAGTTCAGAAAAGAAGCTCCATAAGCAGTGTATGTTCACAGTTTCTCTCATCTTTGAGAGAAACTGTGAACATACATGCCCCCACACATACCATGGTACGAGTGGGGGTTAGAATTCATGGTAAGTGCGTCGTAAAACTCCAGGTCCTGTGGCTTACGCAATGGCCTGGAATTTTGCGATTCACCTGCCATGAGTTCTAACCCCCATCCGTACCGTGGTTTGCTTACAACCGTGTATATACGATTCCCTGAGACAAACATAACATTGCTTGTGTTCACAGAATCATAGAATTCAGAGGAGAGTAGTCGAGGTCCTGGCCACACCAAAAGTTGTAAACAAAAATTATTGATCATTTGATTACAACAAGTTTACGAGCATGAAAAACAGCGTTTGTCTATTCAAAACATCAAGAAGCATTAAAGAGGCCATTAGAAATAAGAAGATATTGCCAAGACACTACTTTCTCTGCTGTCAAATATCACCAGTAATTTCTGCAACCCCTACTGGGTTGAAGCGAGGGCGTTATGCAGTCACTGATTTGTCATTTGTAATCACTCTTTTAATGATTAAGATATTACTGCAAATGGCTAAGTCACCGCTGAATACCTTTAGTCCCCTACCTCCAGCTGGCTTTTTGTTGTGGATCTCATTATTTAAATCATATGTGACTTTCATTAAAAACGCCATGAAAATTCCTAGCATTGTATTTGGCCAGAAGCAATTCATTTGGGAGAAGAGCTGACATTGACGTGCAACAAGAGAAAACGAGAGAACGCTGATAGCCACGCCATTTAGTCACTTTTTGCTGATTCTCGACTTGGATATCGTCAGTATATGATTGCTTCTCATGAATTCTGTTCATGTGCTCATGTGCTAACTTTCTTATTAGTTAGTGTTCATCAGTAGTGAATCATCAAGATGCTTCATTTCTAAGAAAAATCTTGGAATCTAAAGATGACACTTGAAGTTATCAAAGAGAAAAATTTAAGAGTTGAACTTCAAGTGCGACGTCTTCCTGAGAGAAAAACAAGAGGATGATATTATCATTGTTCCACCTGAATGTGAATTTTAGAAATGAAGCATCTTGATGATTCACTACTGATTAACACTAACTAATAGGAAAGTAAGCACATGAACAGAATTCATGAGAAGCAATCATATATTGACGATATCCAAGTTGAGAGTCAGCAGAAAGTGACTAAATGGCGTGGCATGTGAAGCAGTTTCCAGCTTTTGACTGGAAAAAAAAACTTAATTAAGCAATAATAGTGACAGCAGACTAAATGATACTGCAGTCATATCTATAAATTCATAAATATCCAAAGGTCAGAGTGGAGAAGCTTCATTCACAACAGAAACAGAAAAATCACAATGCTCTAACTTTTTAGTTATTCTGTGATGTGGTTTCGCGTAATTTTTGTTCTTATTCTTTGATTTGAACAATTGTTTTCTCACTAACATAAAGTCTGAGTAAAAGAAATTTTAGACAGCATTATTTTTATTTATCTGTAATATACAGAACACTCAAGGATAAAAAAAAAAGGCTGTGCTAGCTTTGCAAAGACAGACTCCACTATCCCCGTCCAACCAGACAGCCACTCCTGAAACTCTCTAGTACAGACATTCTGAAGCCGCTTCCTGATTTCTTCAATTGAAATGGCAAATTGACCTTTATAAAGTCCTCAACCAATTAAAAAAATCTAAGATGCACCTTCTTTGAAAGCCAAGTAGAAGAGGCAATCTGTAGTAATTATACAGATATCAAAATCACAAATACACCATCACTGCAAGTCTGAAACCGCTCAGATGTATTTTCAAATTATCGGCAAGAAAGGTTTGGTGCCGATCGGATGAGGCATTGATCAATTATTGCTTGAAAGCCACTGTTTTAGTTTTCCCAATTTCATCAATACAATCAGCGAATTGGCACTTAAACAGCATAAAACAAACACTTTCTTAAGGAAGATAGATCAGAGTTTAAAGCTTCAAGCTAAACTGAAGAGACATTCTCCATTTATTGCACTGAAAGTAATTTCTTAACTAAAAGTAGCAAATTAGAGCTTGCTTAACGGAAAATTAATTCTAAACATAAGTTGGGAAAATTCACCAGCGATGAGTGTTTGAAACACAGGATTCATCAATGCCAAGTTCATTAAGTATGTTAGTAAATTGACAAAAGTTCCCTTACTGAACGTAAACTCAAAACTTCTCAGAATATTCATAAGGCGCATAAGACGCATCAGCAAAAACTGACCGAATCCGTTCAGAGGCATATTCAGATTGGTTTATGATAAAAAATGCCACATTATTTTAACCATTTTTTTTTCTAAGCAGGATACTCTAGTGTTTAAAGTTTGAAGCCGATCAGAAGACGCTTTCTCAGGTTATCATCAAGATGCTTCATTTCTAAGAAAAATCTTAGAATCTAAAGATGACACTTGAAGTTATCAAAGAGAAAAATTTAAGAGTTGAACTTCAAGTGCGACGTCTTCCTGAGAGAAAAACAAGAGGATGATATTATCATTGTTCTACTTGAATGTGCTACTATGTGAATTTTAGAAATGAAGCATCTTGATGATTCACTACTGATGAACACTAATAGGAAAGTAAGCACATGAACAGAATTCATGAGAAGCAATCATATATTGACGATATCCAAGAAAGTGACTAAATGGCGTGGCATGTGAAGCAGTTTCCTGCTTTTGACTGGAAAAAAAAACTTAATTAAGCAATAATAGTGACAGCAGACTAAATGATACTGCAGTCATATCGGTGTATAGAGACACACAGACTTCTAGATACCATCTTGCCTAGAGAACTTGAAAAATCTATTAGCTGACGCAACGCACTGAACTTCCCTCGTGAAAGACTTCAAAGCAACTAGTTCCCTATTGATAGAAACACAGAAGACTTTGCAAGGGCAACATCAAAGAATGTTTACAAAAAGTAACGATGAAAATTATATAAATGTGCACCCAGAGAACACAGACTTGTCCACCCTTCACCTAACACAACCCTGTCTATATATATATATATATATATATATATATATATATATATATATATATATATATATATATATATATATATATATATATATATATATATTATGTCGTGCCGATTAGGTAAAACTGGTCAATTAGCAAGAACTCATCTAAAATTAAGTCCTTTCTAAAATTTTCTCTTATACGTTTAAAGATATATTTTTTTCATTTATGTTAATGTAAGAATTTATGATTTTGTACCAAGAGAAACTTTGAAAACCTACCTAACCTTATTACAACAAGCGCAATTTAATTTAGCCTAACCCAACTAAATATATTTTAGATACGTTAACATTAATTTAATAATAAACCAACACAATGAAATATTTTTTTCGTTATGTTCAGAATGATTTTGGCGAAATTATTGCATACACAAATTTTCACTTGTCTTATATGGCAAGGTGTGCGTTGCTATTTAAGCCAAAATCGAAGTTTTACCTAATCGGCACGACATATATATATATATATATATATATATATATATATATATATATATATATATATATATATATATATGTCTCCGATTAGTAAAACTGTCAATTAGCAAGAACTCATCTAAAATTAAGTAATTTCTAAAATTTTCTCTTATACGTTTAAAGATATATTTTTTTCATTTATGTTATAATTTTGTACCAAGAGAAACTTTGAAAACCTACCTAACCTTATTACAACAAGCGCAATTTAATTTAGCCTAACCCAACTAAATATATTTTAGATACGTTAACATTAATTTAATAATAAACAAACACAATGAAATATATTTTTTTCGTTATGTTCAGAATGATTTTGGCGAAATTATTGCATACACAAATTTTCACTTGTCTTATATGGCAAGGTGAGCGTTGCTATTTAAGCCAAAATAGCAAGTTTTACCTAATCGGCACGACATATATATGTATATATATATATATATATATATATATTTATATATATATATATATATATATATATATATATATATATATATATATATATATATATATATATATATATATATATATATATATATATATATATATGTCGTGCCGATTAGGTAAAACTGGTTAATTAGCAAGAACTCATTTAAAATTAAGTTCTTTCTAAAATTTTCTCTTATACGTTTAAAGATGTATTTTTTTCATTTATGTTAATGTAATAATTTATAATTTTGTTCAAAGAGAAACTTTGAAAACCTACCTAACCTTATTACAACAAGCGCAATTTAATTTAGCCTAACCCAACTAAATATATTTTAGATACGTTAACATTAATTTATTAATAAACAAACACAATGAAATATATTTTTTCGTTATGTTCAGAATGATTTTGGCGAAATTATTGCATACACAAATTTTCACTTGTCTTATATGGCAAGATGAGCGTTGCTATTTAAGCCAAAATCGCAAGTTGTACCTAATCGGCACGACATATATACTATATATATATATATATATATATATATATATATATATATATATATATATATATATATATATATATATATATATATATATATATATATATATATATAATGTCGTGCCTAATAGGTAAAACTGGTCAATTAGCAAGAACTCATCTAAAATTAAGTCCTTTCTAAAATTTTCTTATACGTTTAAAGATATATTTTTTCATTTATGTTAATGTAAGAATTTATAATTTTATACCAAGAGAAACTTTGAAAACCTACCTAACCTTATTACAACAAGCGCAATTTAATTTAGCCTAACCCAACTAAATATATTTTAGATACGTTAACATTAATTTAATAATAAACAAACACAATGATATATATTTTTTTCATTATGTTCAGAATGATTTTGGCGAAAGTATTGCATACACAAATTTTCACTTGTCTTATATGCCAGGGTGAGCGTTGCTATTTAGCCAAAATCGCAAGTTTTACCTAATCGGCACGACTATATATGTCGTGCCGATTAGGTAAAACTTGCGATTTTGGCTTAAATAGCAACGCTCTTCTTGCCATATAGCGCTTGTTATTATAAGGTTAGATAAGTTTTCAAAGTTTCTCTTGGTACAAAATTATAAATTTTTACATTAACATAAATGAAAAAAATATATCTTTAAACGTATAAGAGAAAATTTTAGAAAGGACTTAATTTTAAATGAGTTATTGCTAATTGACCAGTTTTACCTATTAGGCACGGCATGTATATATATATATATATATATATATATATATATATATATATATATATATATATATATATATATATGTATGTATGTATGTATGTATGTATGTATGTATGTATGTATGTGTGTGTGTGTGTGTATATACAGAGAAAGTTCGCAGTCAGCAGGATTCGATCCCGCATACATAGGGACGGGCAAGGTTCCCAAGTGACGCTCTTATCCACTCGGCAATAAATGCCTCAAAAACTGGGCAGCCTGGTTCACAAGTCATGTTTCTTCCCAGACCGGGCACACCAGTGAGCCCCAAGCGTGGGTCGAGTCCTGCTGACAGCTATCTTTCTGTATATATATACCCGCTTGTTTTTGCGTGGTGCATCGACATAAAAAAATCGCTTGTAAGATCAGAACATCAGGAGATTGAATAAGCTTGAATCCATACAGATAATTATTTATCCCTTTTCCAGGAATATTCCAGCTTCGGATATTTCAGTCAATCAGGAATAAATAAATATACAAGTATATATTTAATAACTTACGTTACGTTACGGAAATGTTTGCAATCATTATATATTTTAAAAAATATTCAATATTAATAGGATCTATATTTTTAACAAGAGGGAAAAACAGGCCTTTTCATAGCTGACAATACAGTGACCAACCTCCTGAACATTCTGTATGTCACCCATCAGTAACCTCATAAGGAAGAGAACCAACATAAGGTGAACCCCAACATGGTGCGTGTGCAACACTTGCTGAGTTAAAAGGTTATAAAATTTATCAAGACGAAGAACAAACCAGGAGAAAGTATGTGGAGGTTGCAACCTTGCAACACAATAATACCACCGAATAAAACCAAGGAAGTATAGTATTGCACTACCTCTTGTGTGAGTGTGTGTGTGTGTGTCTGCATATGAGTGTGTGTGTGTGTATGTGTGTGTGTGTGTGGGTTTGCGTGTGTGTGTGCGTGTTTGCTTTATTGCGTGCGTGAGTGCAAACGTGATTTGACCTCTCCATGTAAACTGCGTCACCGCGTTACCTTCACTATCGTCATGTGACCCTCATCCTGACCTTCACTATCGTCATGTGACCCTCATCCTGACCTTCACTATCGTCATGTGACCCTCATCCTGACCTTCACTATCGTCATGTGACCCTCATCCTGACCTTCACTATCGTCATGTGACCCTCATCGGACCTTCACTATCGTCATGTGACCCTCATCCTGACCTTCACTATCGTCATGTGACCCTCATCCTGACCTTCACTATCGTCATGTGACCCTCATCCTGACCTTCACTATCGTCATGTGACCCTCATCCTGACCTTCACTATCGTCATGTGACCCTCATCCTGACCTTCACTATCGTCATGTGACCCTCATCCTGACCTTCACCTCATCGTTCATATCTACTAGCCCTGTTTCATCATCTCATTTCATATCATCATCCTTAACGTGATCTCACCATTTGCTTTTACCCCTTTCGTGTGGGCATCATTCACTACGTCGTCTCCCACCTTCCGCTACCCTGTACCCAAGCTTTGTGTTGTTTATTTAAAACACCCAGCGCAAGCTATATCTCTTGGCTCTGCAAAAATACAATAGGACAAAATGTGTTATTTCATCTCTAATGATCAGCAGTATTTTATGATCAATAATACTGCAAGGTCAGCAGTGCTGTCTGATCAACAGCACTACAGCAGCAGTATAGTTTAATCAGCAATATTGTATATTAGTATTATTTGATTTGAGTAATGTATGATCAACTTTATTGCATGATTAACAGTGTTGTGTGATCAACAGTATTGTATAAATCAACGGTTCTAAATGATCAACAATATTGTATGATAAACAATGTTCATGATCAAGAATATTGTATGATTTAGTATCGATGTAACAGCGTTGCATAATGAACAGTAATGCATAATCAGCAGTGTTGCAAGATCAGTAGCAATGTGTAATCAACATTATTAAATTATCCACGATCAGCTGTATACTGTGATCAACATGAGCGGTGAAATTTTAAGGGGACTGATGGAGAGACCGATGACTGACAGAGAGACCGATGACTGAAAGAGAGACCGATGACTGAAAGAGAGAACGATGACTGAAAGAGAGAACGATGACTGACAGAGACACCGATGACTGATTCCTTATATTAATGGTATGCAACATCGACAAGCGAATGAATAAGACACATGTGCAACACCAGGGTATCTGTATCCAAGTGTTGCATATGTGTCTTATTCATCATGACCTAATCTTAACCCACGTTTGCTCTACCTTTTAACTACGATATCAGTAGATTGTATTGAGGCTTCAGGGAATTACGACGAGGCTCTGGAAATTAGCTAAGCAATTATCAAGAACATTGATATTAAAAATCGAAAACTGTACAAGGAAATTTATAGCAAGAGAAAGAGAATGGAATTCCTCTTCATAAATTTAATGAAATGTATTTCAACGCTTTGGTGACAAATCAATAAATGAAATCCACCTGAATGTCTAGAGTAAAATTCTGATTGCTCCCTCCTGTTATTAATTATATTTCTTCATGCTAAATGATCTTTTAATTGTATATGTAGTGCTAAAATCTTGCGTCATTCAACGCAAGGAGCGTTGGACGCTTGAATCGTCGTTAAATTCACGCCAATAAACAATTATATATACTCCCTCCCTCTCTTCTTTGTGTTAGTGTGACTTTGTAAATGGTCCAAGTCGGACCGAAACGTCGTCGTAAGCTCCTCTCTTCTATGTGCGGGTTATTTGTGTACAGATAACCTTGATGAAACCTATTTAATTTTCAACCCAAGGTCATGCTTCACTTTTAGATTATATTTATTTAGGTTTGATTAGGTTGGGTTAGGCAAGGTTGGGTTTGGATAGATTAAATTAGGTTGGGTTGGGGGTAAGTTAGGTTAGGTTGGGTTAGATTAGGTTAGATCGGTTTGGTTGGGTTAGGTTAGGATACAGAAACTTTGAGAAAAGTAAGCCGCGGTTCGTCTGGCAACCAGGTGGTCGAGGAAAATAGGAAAAGTTGAAATTTGAAAATCTCTTGGAGCGTCAATGTGCTGCCCGCCCTGCCAACTCTCTTTCCAGCATCTACACAACATAACTTCTTGCCCTTTCTTTTATGGCTTAAGCGATGACTTGCATGCTAAGCCCTTCGTGGGAGCACCGTGAACGCGGCCACTGAAGGGCTCTTGATTCAAAAACATTGGAGCTGTTCTCCATTTCCTCAAACCGAATCAGACTGCGTCTATTTCCTTAGGCACTGTATGATCCCTACAGGTTTATCGCTCCTCCAAGAATGTAATAATATAAATTACATGCTAATACGTGTATTTAAACTGTACACTTGTAATTCCGTGTTTTATCTAGAAAAAGCTGCTCTCTCGTTCCTAGGCTTAATAACTTAACCGTTATATAAGTTAAAAAGCCTATTATATAATCCTAAATGACATATAATGTAATCGGCGTGTGAAATAACTGGCAAGTAATGTATGTAACCAACATGTAATAAAACCTGCACATAATGTAACTGGAGCAATCTTCTGGAAGATTGCATTTTCCGGAGCAGTTAGAGCCAAGTCATTATTTCCAGCAGCTGGTATCCTTGTCAGCAGCAGCTGGTATCCTTGCCAGCAGCAGCTGGTATCCTTGCCAGCAGCAGCTGGTATCCTTGCCAGCAGCAGCTGGTATCCTTGCCAGCAGCAGCTGGTATCCTTGCCAGCAGCAGATGGTATCCTTGCCAGAAGCAGATGGTATCCTTGCCAGCAGCAGCTGGTATCCTTGCCAGCAGCAGCTGGTATCCTTGCCAGCAGCAGATGGTATCCTTGCCAGCAGCAGGTGGGAGAGCAGTTACTCAGTAAATAATCCAAACGTTCCTTGGGAGACGTCTGAACAGACAGAGCATCGAAGGCCACAAGCAGGTTTCCTGCACATGGTTTTCGGTAATCGTGGCCCTCGTGGCTCTCGTGGCTCAGCCTGGCGTCAGACCACGTGGTTGACAGCCTTGATAGTCAGGCTCTTGCTACTAGCTGCCTACGGTGTCAGGTCCACTGTGTTACTAATTCTCCTCAAAATTTAAACAAATGGACTAAAAAGCCTTAACTCTTATTGCAGAGTGAATTAGCTTTTTGTGTACTTATCGCAGCCTTGCAACACAGCAAGAAGCTAGCAACCGGTGCACGAACATGTGGTTCAGTAAATGTTGCCAAATGACTCCATGGTGCATAAATACTGATGAACGACTACCCTTACCTTCCTCGGATCAAACTCGATTACCATATCCATCCCCCACCCTCCCATTTACCAGTTGCTGTATAACCCATACGTGTTACAGCTTCCCCAGTTATGTTAATAGTGATGTACATCAGGGGTCGAGATAGAGACGGAAGACTTGCAGATGTTCCTTCAGTCTTACGTTCTTATTAGTAAGTTCTAACCAGGATTCTGCAGCTCAGTTCTAACCTCAAGATATATTAACAAAATTGACGGAATCTTAAATCGTGTTATTAAGAAAATACTGACAATATCAAGTTATGAAATAAAAAAAAAAATCTTAAGGATGAATGACATTAAACTTTAAACATTAAACTTGAGAACTTCCTCACATAGGCCTCCACAAACACGAAAAGTAAATATCTTTTCTGAACTAGCCACTAATTTTGGGATGACAAGTATAATTTTTTTTTTTATCAAATTATGCAAGCACTTGAGTTTAAATTTTAATGACCCGCACAGGTTTAGTGCTTTCTATGAATATGAAAACTATGCTTGAATTTAATGAAGGCTAGAAGTGGAAATAAAAAAAATCACAGTCCACCACGAGGCCTAGTCACAGACCAGGCGCGGGGGCGTTGACCCCGAAACCCTCTCAGGTATACTCTCCCTCTCAAGGTATACTCTCCCTCTCCAGATATACTCTCCCTCTCCAGGTATACCAGCGGCTAAGTACATGATAAAACTAATTAGTTGGGAAAACCATTTGTGTATTATGCTCAGCTAAAATAATATGTTTCTGGTATTATAAATATACTAATTTATTTTTCTAATACCTGCTAGCCCAATTATAAAACGAAAAAAAAAAAAAAAATCACAAATGAGGTTAGGTAAGTACAGATATACTATAATCACAAATTATTCACATGAAAATGTTTACATAGAAATGTTATTTACAAAAATATATTAGATTTGTAAAACCCCTGGTAAGCATTGAGTTTCAGGCAAGATTAAAAATCTTAAAATTACTGATTCTGTTACAAAAATTCGAGTTATTCCATTAATTAAATGAACAAGTTATCTAAGAAGTTGAAAGTAGGTAAATCTAAAAGTTATATAAATTCTTCACTGCAAGGTATTGAATTACAAAGAGTTTATGAAGTAGTGTTGCAAGAAGATTAAAAATAATGATGTAATTGAATATAACATAGCTAAGTGAATAATAATCCAATTTTAAACTTTACATCAGGTAAAAACTTGCGATTTTGGCTTCAATTGCAACGCTCTTCTTACCGAATAAGGCAAGCGAAAATTTGTGTATGCAATAATTTAGCAAAAATCATTCTGAACCTAACGAAAAAAAATACATTTCATTGTGTTTGTTTATTATTAAATTATCGTAAACTTATCTAAAAAACATTTAGTTGGATTAGGCTAAATTAAATTGCGCTTCTTATAATAAGGTCAGGTAAGTTTTCTAACGTTCTTTTGGTACAAAATTATTATTCTTTACATGACCATAAATGAAAAAAATATATCTTTGAACGTATAAGATAATTTTTTTATAAAGGATTTAATTTTAAATGAGTGTATGGTATGGTAGAGTTATTATTGAAAGAATTATGAGTAAGACGGAGAGGAGGATAGCAGATGAACAAGGAGGCTTTAGGAAATGTAGGTTTTTGTGGCATTTATGGATTTGGAAAAGGCATATGATAGGGTGGATAGGGGGGCAATGTGGCAGATGTTGCAATTGTATGGAATAGATGGAAGGTTATTTAAAGCGGTGAAAAGTTTTTTACGAGGATAGTGAGGCTCAGGTTAGAGTATGTAGGCGAGAGAGAGATTATTTCCCAGTAAAAGTAGGCTTTAGACAGAGATGTGTGATGTCTCCATGGTTGTTCAATATATTTATAGATGGAGTTGTAAGAGAAGTGAATACTCGGGTGTTGGCAAGAGGTGTGGGGTTAAAAGATTAAGAATATGACACGAAGTGGGAGTTGTCGCAGTTGCTCTTTGCTGATGACACTGTGCTTTTGGGAGATTCTGATGAAAAGTTGCAGAGGTTGGTTGATGAGTTTGGTAGGGTATGTAAAAGAAAGAAATTAAAAGTGAATATTGGAAAGAGTAAGGTGATGAGGATAACAACAAATTAGGTAACGGAAGATTGGATATCAGATTGGAGGGAGAGATTATGGAGGAGGTGAACGTGTTCAGATATTTGGGAGTGGACGTGTCAGCAGATGGGTCTTTGAAGGATGAGGTGAATTATAGAATTGACGAGGGGAAAAAGGTGAGTGGTGCACTGAGGAGGGGTTATTGAGATGGTTTGGACATGAAGAGAGGATGGAACGAAATAGAATGACTTCGAGAGTGTATAAATCTGTAGTAGAGGGAAGGCGGGGTAGGGGTCGGCCAAGGATAGAGGGAGGGGGTAAAGGAGGTTTTGTGTGCGAGGGGCTGGGACTTCCAGCAAGCGTGCATGAGCGTGTTAGATAGGAGCGAATGGAGACAAATGGTTGATAGGACTTGACGTGCTGTTGGAGTGTAAGCAAGATAACATTTATGAATTGATTCAGGGAAATCGACAGGCCAGCAAGCATGCCTCTGGCAAGACAGTGATGGAGTGAATGATGGTGAAAGTTTTTCTTTTTCGGGCTACCCTGCACTGGTGGGAAACGGCCTATGTGTTAATAATATATATATATATATATATATATATATATATATATATATATATATATATATATATATATATATATATATATATATATATATATATATATATATATATATATATATATGCAAGACAAGCCACGGAGGGTGGAAATTCTTAGCTCAGGTGCTTTCACACTTCTCAGTGCGTCATCAGGAGCTATTCAATGTTGCAAGAGAGCAACTAAACCAAGGGAGTGTTCTCAGATTGTCGTAGTGCGGGTGTGCCACCGGCAGCAGCTTCTCTCAGAATGTGGTCAACGGTTGGTGCCAACCCCATCCCACTACCATCCCTACTCCCATATGGGGTAGGAGGATTCTTTAGATATCTTCTAATTTCATACTTGACATCTCAGAAACCCTCCTACCTCATATGGGAAGTATTGGGATGGCGGTGGTGTGTGGGGTTGGCACCGACCACAGACCACATTCTGAGAGAAGCTGCGGCCGGTGACACCCGCACCACGCTACTCTGAGAACACTCCCTGCTTTAGTTGCTCTTTGCAACATTGCATAGCTTCTGATGATCACTGAAAGTGTGAAAGTACTTGAATTAAAGAATTTCAACCTCCTCATATATATATATATATATATATATATATATATATATATATATATATATATATATATATATATATATTTTTTAACACATCGGCCGATTCCCACCAAGGCAGGGTGGCCCGAAAAAGAAAAACTTTCATCATCATTCATTCCATCACTGTCTTGCCAGAGGGGTGCTTTACACTACAGTTATAAAACTGCAACATTAACACCCCTCCTTCAGAGTGCAGACACTGTACTTCCCATCTCCAGGACTCTAGTCCGGCCTGCCGGTTTCCTGAATCCCTTCATAAATGTTACTTTGCTCACACTCCAACAGCACGTCAAGTATTAAAAAACCCTTTGTCTCCATTCACTCCTATCAAATACGCTCACACATGCTTGCTGGAAGTCCAAGCCCCTCGCACACAAAACTTCCTTTACCCCTCCCTCCAACCTTTCCTAGGCCGACCCCTACCCTGCCTTCCCTCCACTACAGATTTATACACTCTCGAAGTTATTCTGTCTCGTTCCATTCTCTCTACATGTCCGAACCACCTCAACAACCCTCCTCAGCTCTCTGGATAATAGTTTTGGTAATCCCGCACCTCCTCCTAATTTCCAAACTCCGAATTCTCTGCATTATATTCACACCACACATTGACCTCAGACATGACATCTCCACTACCTCCAGCCTTCTCCTCGTTGCAACATTCATCACCCATGCTTCACACCCATATAAGAGTGTTGGTATAACTATACTCTCATACATTCCCTTCTTTACTTCCATGGACAAAGTTCTTTGTCTCCACAGACTCCGAAGTGCTCCACTCACCCTTTTCCCTCATCAATTCTATGATTCACCTCATCCTTCATAGACCCATCTGCTGACATGTCCACTCCCAAATATCTGAATACATTCACCTCCTCCATACTCTCTCCCTCCAATCTGATATCCAATCTTTCATCACCTAATCTTTTTGTTATCCTCATCACCTTACTCTTTCCTATATTCACTTTCAATTTTCTTCTTTTACACACCCTACCAAATTCATCCACCAACCTCTGCAACTTCTCTTCAGAATCTCCCAAAAGCACAGTGTCATCAGCAAAAAGCAACTGTGACAACTCCCACTTCGTATTTGATTCTTTATCTTTTAACCCCACACCTCTTGCCAAGACCCTCGCATTCACTTCTCTTACAACCCCATCTATAAATATATTGAACAACCACGGTGACATCACACATCCTTGTCTAAGGCCCACTTTTACTGGGAAATAGTCCCCCTCCCTCCTACACACTCTAACTTGAGCCTCACTGTCCTCATAAAAACTCTTCACTGCTTTCAGTAACCTACCTCCTATTCCATACACCTGCAACATCTGCCACATTGCCCCCCTATCCACCCTATCATACGCCTTTTCCAAATCCATAAATGCCACAAAAACCTCTTTACCCTTATCCAAATACAGTTCACCTATATGTTTCGCTGTAAACACTTGGTCTACACACCCCTACCTTTCCTAAAGCTCCCTTTTTCATCTGCTATCCTGCTTTCTGTCTTACTCTTAATTCTTTCAATAATAACTCTACCATACACTTTACCAGGTACACTCAACAGACTTATTCCCCTATAATTTTTGCACTCTCTTTTGTCCCCTTTGCCTTTATACAAAGGAACAATACACGCTCTCTGCCAATCCCTAGGTACCTTACCCTCTTCCATACATTTATTAAATAATAGCACTAACCACTCCAAAACTATATCCCCACCTGCTTTTAACATTTCTATCTTTATCCCATCAATCCCAGCTGCCTTACCCCCTTTCATTCTACCCACTGCCTCACGAACTTCCCCTACACTCACAACTGGCTCTTCCACACTCCTACAAGATGTTATTCCTCCTTGCCCTATACACGAAATCACAGCTTCCCTATCTTCATCAACATTTAACAACTCCTCAAAATATTCCCTCCATCTTCCCGATACCTCCAACTCTCCATTTAATAACTCTCCTCTCCTATTTTTAACTGTCAAATCCATTTGTTCCCTAGGCTTCCTCAACTTATTAATCTCACTCCAAAACTTTTTCTTATTTTCAACAAAATTTGTTGATAACATCTCACCCACTCTCTCATTTGCTCTCTATTTACATTGCTTCACCACTCTCTTAACCTCTCTTTTTCTCTCCATATACTCTTCCCTCCTTGCATCACTTCTACTTTGTAAAAACCTCTCATATGCTAACTTTTTCTCCCTTACTACTCTCTTTACATCATCATTCCACCAATCGCTCTTCTTCCCTCCCGCACCCACTCGCCTATAACCACAAACTTCTGCTGAACACTCTAACACTACATTTTTAAATCTACCCCATACATCTTCGACCCTATTGCCTACACTCTCACTAGCCCATCTATCCTCCAATAGTTGTTTATATCTTACCCTAACTGCCTCCTCTTTTAGTTTATAAACCTTCACCTCTCTCTTACTTACTGCTTCTATTTTCCTTGTATCCCATCTACCTTTTACTCCCACTGTAGCTATAACTAAAAAGGGATCTGATATATCTGTGGCCCCTCTATAAACATGTACATCCTGAAGTCTACTCAACAGTCTTTTATCTACCAATACATAGTCCAAAAAACTACTGTCATTACGCCCTACATCATATCTTGTATACTTATTTATCCTCTTTTTCTTAAAATATGTGTTACCTATAACTAAACCCCTTTCTATACAAAGTTCAATCAATGGGCTCCCATTATCATTTACACCTGGCACCCCAAACTTACCTACCACACCCTCTCTACAAGTTTCTCCTACTTTAGCATTTAGGTCCCCTACCACAATTACTCTCTCACTTGGTTCAAAAGTTCCTATACATTCGCTTAATATCTCCCAAAATCTCTCTCTCTCCTCTACACTCCTCTCTTCTCCAGGTGCATACACGCTTATTATGACCCACTTTTTGCATCCGACCCTTATTTTAATCCACATAATCCTTGAATTTACACATTTATATTCCCTCTTCTCCTTCCATAACTGATCCTTCAACATTATTGCTACCCCTTCCTTAGCTCTAACTCTCTCAGATACTCCTGACTTAATCCCATTTATTTCTCCCCACTGAAACTCGCCTACCCCCTTCAGCTTTGTTTCGCTTAGGGCCAGGACATCCAACTTCTTTTCATTCATAACATCAGCAATCATCTCTTTCTTATCATCCGCACTACATCCACGCACATTCAAACATCCCAGTTTTATAAAGCTTTTCTTATTCGTTTTTTTAGTAAATGTGTACAGGAGAAGGGGTTACTAGCCCATTGCTCCCGGCATTTTAGTCGCCTCATACGACACGCATGGCTTACGGAGGAAAGATTCTTTTCCACTTCCCCATGGACAATAGAGAAAATAAAAAGAACAAGAGCTATTAAGAAAAAGAAGAAAAACCTAGATGTGTGTATGTATATATATGCATGTGCATGCCTGTGTAGTGTGACCTAAAGTGTAAGTAGAAGTAGCTAGATATACCTGTTATCCAGCGTGTTTATGAGACAGAAAAAAGACACCATCAATCCTACCATCATGTAAAACAGTTTCAGGTTTCTGTTTCACAGTCACCTGGCAGAACGGTAGTACCTCCCTGGGTGGTTGCTGTCTATCAACCTACTACCTCTATATATATATATATATATATATCGTTCCTAAGGAAATGGGAGGGAAAGCACATGTAGAATTCTTAGATCAAGAGAGAGCCCTTCACCAGCATCAAGAAACCTATAGCTGATGTGAGGCACTCAAACTCGTGCTCCTCACTTCACAGCCAGGCCGTGATTTTTGCTGTAAGTGTCTTTCCACCTAAGTCTGACATATTTGAAAGTTGTACCTCAAGCCCATGGAGTGGGACTAAGGGATCAACTTTTTTGGGATTCGTGGGTTCGTCTCAATCGGGGGCACTAGCGCATTACACCAACTGCTCCCACTTAAGTCCTGGTCTTATTGCTGCGCTTGAGCATAATCTTTAAAAGAGAAGTTGATAAGTTCAACTGTACAGTGATACGTCGAACTTCTTGTGACCAGCACCAGCAACTTGATTTATCAGGCAGACAACCTGGAGGCATATCAGGGAATTTTCAGAAAGAGAGCTCGCCTCCTGTCAGTGAGAGCTCGTCATGTGGGGGATTTTCTATTGGTTTTCTTTAATTCTTCCCTTGCTGAACACGTGCATCTGTGGTAGTGCATCGACAGACCGATTCGACTTTCAAGATTTTATTTGCTGTAAATATGATGGAAAGAATGCAAAGCATGAAAAGGATGAGTGATCAACAATAAGGGAGTGGCCCCAACTATTCTGATTCAATGGCAGCCAAAAACACCCAGATAGAATTTCCTTACAGGCTTGGACAGATGGTGAGCAGGTGGTGCGGGACAACAAGTGTGTATTAACAATGGTTTACACCTATTGCCAATACAGTATTTATGAAGGAGATGCAGATGACAATTTCACGGAGTCTAACAATTTAAAAAAAAATCGTTGAATCTATTCAGCATTAAATGTTTGCTCCAAACAGTTACAAAAAATCTTTGCTCATTGGGAACGAGGGCACCTAAGGGTCCCTGAGCAGCTGTTCCAGTATCTCAATGCTGCTATTAAGAGGGGTAAAAGCTTTTGTATCTCGAGTCAGCGACCCAGTTCAGAGGGGCAGGAGGAAGTGTTTGAAGTGTGATTGACAAGCACATGTGTACTTGCATTGTATTAATTATACATTTAGTATTTTACATCAAACATCATTGTACCATCAATGTGTTATCTAAATCCCTCGTACAATATTACATAAAAAAATAGCCAGACTGGCGCCATCATGCATTCTTAGACAAATGATGACTCTTCATTGTAAAATATTAATGTATGTACGTAGTTGCATATTTCATGTTATGCAAATTTTTTCCCCACTTGCTCTTTCCTCTCTCTCTCTCTCTCTCTCTCTCTCTCTCTCTCTCTCTCTCTATATATATATATATATATATATATATATATATATATATATATATATATATATATATATATATATTTGTGCCGATTAGGTAAAACTGGTCAATTAGCAAGAACTCATCTAAAATTAGGTCTTTTCTAAAATTTTCTCTTATACGTTTAAAGATATATTTTTTTCATTTATGTTAATGTAAAAATTTATAATTTTGTACCAAGAGAAACTTTGAAAACCTACCTAACCTTATTATAACAAGCGCAATTTAATTTAGCCTAACCCAACTAAATATATTTTAGATACGTTAACATTAATTTAATAATAAACAAACACAATGAAATATATTTTTTTCGTTAGTTTCAGAATGATTTTTACGTTATTGCATACACAAATTTTCGCTTGTCTTATATGGCAAGAAGAGCGTTGCTATTTAAGCCAAAATCGCAAGTTTTACCTAATCGGCACGACTATATATATATATATATATATATATATATATATATATATATATATATATACATATATATATATATATATATATACATATATACCTAGGGATTGGCAGAGAGCGTGTATTGTTCCTTTGTATAAAGGCAAAGGGGACAAAAGAGAGTGCAAAAATTATAGGGGAATAAGTCTGTTGAGTGTACCTGGTAAAGTGTATGGTAGAGTTATTATTGAGAGAATTATGAGTAAAACAGAAAGCAGGATAGCAGATGAACAAGGGGGCTTTAGGAAAGGTAGGGGTGTGTAGACCAAGTGTTTACAGTGAAACATATAGGTGAACAGTATTTGGATAAGGGTAAAGATGTTTTTGTGGCATTTATGGATTTGGAAAAGGCGTATGATAGGGTAGATAGGGGGGCAATGTGGCAGATGTTGCAGGTGTATGGAATAGGAGGAAGGTTACTGAAAGCAGTGAAGAGTTTTTATGAGGATAGTGAGGCTCAGGTTAGAGTGTGTAGGAGGGAAGGGACTATTTCCCAGTAAAAGTGGGCCTTAGACAAGGATGTGTGATGTCACCGTGGTTGTTCAATATATTTATAGATGGGGTTGTAAGGAAGTGAATGCGAGGGTCTTGGCAAGAGGTGTTGGGCTAAAAGATAAAGAAGCAAATACAAAGTGGGAGTTGTCACAGTTGCTTTTGCTGATGACACTGTGCTTTTGGGAGATTCTGAAGAGAAGTTGCAGAGGTTGGTGGATGAATTTGGTAGGGTGTGTAAAAGAAGAAAATTGAAAGTGAATATAGGAAAGAGTAAGGTGATGAGGATAACAAAAAGAATAGGTGACGAAAGATTGGATATCAGATTGGAGGGAGAGAGTATGGAGGAGGTGAATGTATTCAGATATTTGGGAGTGGACATGTCGGCGGATGGGTCTATGAAGGATGAGGTGAATCATAGAATTGATGAGGGGAAGGGGTGAGTGGAGCACTTCGAGTCTGTGGAGACAAAGAACCTTGTCCATGGAAGTAAAGAGGGAATGTATGAGAGTATAGTTATACCAACGCTCTTATATGGGTGTGAAGCATGGGTGATGAATGTTGCAACGAGGAGAAGGCTGGAGGCAGTGGAGGTGTCATGTCTGAGGTCAATGTGTGGTGTGAATATAATGCAGAGAATTCGGAGTTTGGAAATTAGGAGGAGGTGCGGGATTACCAAAACGATTGTCCAGAGAGCTGAGGGGGAGTTGTTGAGGTGGTTTGGACATGTAGAGAGAATGGAACGAGACAGAGTGACTTCGAGAGTGTATAAATCTGTAGTGGAGGGAAGGAGGGGTAGGGGTCGGCCTAGGAAAGGTTGGAGGAGGGGGTAAAGGAAGTTTGTGTGCGAGGGGCTTGGACTTCCAGCAAGCATGTGTGAGCGTGTTTGATAGGAGTGAATGGAGGCATATGGTTTTTAATACTTGACGTGCTGTTGGAGTGTGAGCAAAGTAACATTTATGAAGGGATTCAGGGAAACCGGCAGGCCGGACTTGAGTTCTGGAGATGGGAAGTACAGTGCCGGCACTCTGAAGGAGGGGTGTTAATGTTGCAGTTTTATAACTGTAGTGTAAAGCACCCTTCTGGCAAGACAGTGATGGAGTGAATGATGATGAAAGTTTTTCTTTTTCGGGCCACCCTGCCTTGGTGGGAATCGGCTGATGTGTTAATAAAAAAATAAAAAAAAATATATATATATGTGGTAGGAGAAGAATATTCAAATAGCTTCAGGAAAAAATCCAAATATTCTTCCTTGAAACCTTTTTATCCACTTCTCCGAGGCTATGGGTCCCACAATTTGTTCCAGAGGTGGACCCCATCCTATATATATATACATATATATATATATTATTGTAACCACGAGCAAGGGGTATTGATCATTACAACACTG